>JAMKCH010012492.1:0-30752 GCA_023653785.1 Ophioderma brevispina | reverse complement strand
GTTGACCAGTTCACCCTTTAAACTAATGGCGCAAAATCGGTAAAGAGGGAGAAATAGCGAAAAGTAAACGTAGCTTATTATTTGGTTAAACGACTAGCAAACATAGAAAATTAATTTACAAAAACTTTCAACTTAGTCTATAAATACTGGAAGAAAACGGTTACCAATTTCGTCTTTATCCTTTAGAAATAGCGCACTGGGTTGATTCCGTGATACACTAACGTATGTGTATATAATACAGAAATATTATTTCATACTAATTTCACAGTGCTTTGAATAAATTGGTCCAATCGGGTTTGACATAGTATTATTAATCATATCATTATTAATCACGTTTTTATATAGCGCTTTATCACTGTAATCAGTCTCCAAGCGCTGTTGCCTATTATTATTACACCGCCATTAGGAAATCGTCACAATCACTTAGCTTCATCTAGGTGGCTACCGGCCAACCGCACAGCCCTATCAGCACTTAGATTGTAATATCCACTTTAACTTGACAGCTCCCAAGATTTCGCTTGGGTCGGCGAGGCAATTGAGATTAAGTATCTTGCCCAGGGACACAAACACGTTGGCCAAAGTGGGCTCGAACTCACGCTCTAACGACCATGAGTCCTGCACTTTTTCACACGATCATGAGTCCTGCACCTTTCCACTGGACCACACGAGCTCTACAATAGTATGCAAGTAGAGTTAGGCTTAGTTTCGCAAACAGTCACTAGGTACCAATTGCCCACTATATAATTCATATGATTAATGTTAAAATCGAATCAACGAAATGGAAATAATAATAATAATGATACATACAGGTATAGAGAGTTTTATTTGTATTCTTTATTTTAATCATATTCACGCATATATTTATATTCACGCAAACGTATTTTCAGAAATCGTTATAACATACCAATGAAAACCTAATCCCAATATTTTCTTTAACCTAACATCAACATCATATATGCCTGGAGGGAGAAGAATATGTTTACATACAGTTATTGAGCAATGTTAGTATTCTGAGAATGATACTACAGATCTCATCTGTTGTATGGAGTCGAAGAAACATTGCATTAAACAAAATACAACTGTTTACTGTCCCCTGTTTCTCACGCCTCGTACTTTACCTATTTGATAACGAAATATCAGGTGCAATGATTGACCCCTAGAGTTTATTTTTAGTGTTATGTTATCTTAAAAATGTATCAGGTATTTCTTAATTGGAGACTACATTTTAATAAATATCCGCCAAAAATATAATTTATTACCGCTGCTTTTCATCTCCGCTCATCTCTTGTAGGGTACTGTATTAATTACTTTTACCACTGCCTTATAAAAGTGTCACCCTGAACTAAGTTTTAATGCATGTATGTGAAACTTTTATGTCTAAGATGAGGTCTGATTGAAATATGCCCTAATCGGAGTAACTGGCAACTGTGATTAGTTAATTGCCTATCGGGAGATATTATCTTTACATTTAAAGAGCCCGAGGGATTGTGAGGAGTCTCATCCCTATTTATAACTCCTAAACTGTTTGCACTTTTTTTTAATCATGAAGTTGATCATTTTAGTGTCCAGTACTTCGCCGGTATACCCTGCGTTGTTAAAAGTCAAAATCCTAGCAATAAATATACTTGTGTAGCGATTTATCGCATTATTTGTCCCAAGGTATATGCTAGTGTGATATATGAACTGGTAGAGCCAGCTTAAGACAAGTTTTTCGTGTCAACTTCGAATTTTCATAGCATATGACACCCTTGTTTGCTTAAAATAAAACCATTTTCCCCACCAATAGGTCGACATCCGGATATATATCAGTCGGCCAAAACAAAACAGTTTAATTTCACTCGCTACTTATATAACTTTCATCGAATGTTGTCCTAGCTGAGTCACGAGCAGAAAAAGCACTAATTTGACTGAATACAAGTTAAAAAATATTTTTTGGAAAACAACGTGTTTACCACCTTACTCAGCAGTCATGGGTTCAAAAAAATGGTGAAACTACTTTCCATTCATAGACACACTGCTGAGGGTTGCCAAAGCTACGGGTTCGTGGCGTGTTTATAAATTAACAAAAGAGGTGTTGAAGCTCTGGTGTACACCCGGAACTCAATCCAGCCATTGGACACAGCTGTGTCGGTTGGACTGAAGGAAACAAACACTGAATGACCTTGAAAGGTCGAAGAAAAGAACCTACGCCCTAACTTTGCAGTTATCGTAATTGAGTGCCTCTTGAATCTAGGTCTTTAATATTGAAATTAAAATAATATACAAAACACATACATTCCAGGAAACACTGTATTTTTAACTTCCACCCGACTTTACACGAGATGAATGAATAACAAACTTAGAAGGTTATAAACTAAATAAGTGCTTGATCGTGTGTAAACTTTCTGACAACTAAGGGTGTAGTAATGTCAAGCTCTATCATTATTGCATATTTTTTTTGGCATATATATGCCTATACTATGTAATAAGCCTTAAGCAGGCAGGCACTGCACGATTTTCACAAATATAAAATTTCTTTCAATTTTGATCGCAAATGATAGTCTAGCCATGGAATAATATCTCTATATTTTTACACATAAAATAACATACCCAAAACGATGCGGACATTATAAGAGGCTAAAGACATCCAGGGGTAATTTTTTAGGCCACCTAATTGCCTTAACTTTAATCAAGAAATATGGTCTATTACATGAATCTCATAGACTCGTCTCATTGATCTTAAAAGTGCAACGAGAGATTTCAGTCATCTATATTTTCTGTAATATTGAGTGATTTCATATAGATAGACACTCAATAGCTTCCCTATCGTTTATTTTACTGCGAACTAACTTCCAATGAAAACAAAAGGTGAGTTGCATAAGCTTATATTTCAATAACACGTAGTCTGAATTTCGTATATGCTATACGAAATTAGAAATTTCACAATATTGTACAAAAAACAGTTTCTCAGCTAAGTCCTTTCAGATGGGAGATTTTTGATAGAACGCTTTAGACCAGTGCAAAAATCAGAGAATTTGTCACATTTTTTTTGGGACAAACCTTTATTTGAAATCTCTCGTTGCACCTTTAAAACCACAAAGGTCACAGACCGTCAAATCAGGATTCCTGTCCTGGGATCAAGCGTCCGCGTGTTTTCGACATTAATATACAAATCGTTCTGGTTTACCCATAAGTGCGCTGATTTGTTCTTAAACATTTTAGATTAAGGGTTAAAGTATATAAAGCTTTACAACTATGCAAAAATATCATGTTGAAAATCGTGTGGTCGCACTATTTGTGCCAGTGTCTCTTTAAGTAATAATTTAGTAGATTATGTGTGAATGTCCCGCTTCGTAGACGCTAGATAATCCAATATCTGACATGATAGCCAGTTTTGTCTGCGTTTTAAAAAAGTCTTTAAAATTAGGTATTATTCCCACACCCGTAATTTGTTTGAAAGTGTGAGAATACTGTATGAATAGTCTTTTTGATTTTTTTTTCACGTTTCACGACGATGACTTAATTAAAGCACATCTTTTCGTCTAGACTCACGCAATACCATGATTATTTCTACTTTCATTTAATGAATCTCATAAGACTTTAATGTATTCATGGAAAAGTAATATACCACTGCTTGGAACTTTTTTTGCAATTATTTTCTGATTGGTGGATTACTTATCATTCGATGCTATTGAAAGCCAACTGAGTCATTTGATTTCCTTATGATTACATTTTTATCCATAGTTAATGAGTACTCAATTTACGTTTATATCAATTCTTGTCATTTGTGACAATTTATGAGCGTCTACCGTACCTGACTTCGGAGACGATATGTCGTTTTGTTACATTTTAAGTTTAATCTCGGTGGATATAACCCGTAATTGCATAAGAATCGTTTTTAAACACCCTTTGGTGTAAACATATTTCCCCAAGAATATCTCAGGACTTAGCGTTCCAGCATTGGAATAGGATCTGTAGCGGTTAAGCAAACAAAGCAACATATCTCTGGCATTGTCATTATGTTCTAACTAATTCGGGGAATGTCATTGATTTTGGACGTGGCCAAAACATAATAAAGCTTCAATGACATTTAATCTTGAAACAATATTTAGCTATGGCTAGAGGTAACTAACATAGAGTTACAAACGGAATATCGATTTTAAAAAATATCAATTACCCCTACTATTGGTTTGGGTAAAAAATTGTGCCCCAAGGTTTTTAAAATGCTACTTGGTGAGCTCGCTCTGTTTTTATGTTTGTTTGGTTGCCTTTGTTGGGTCTTTTGTTTTATTTTTATGTTTTAATTTTGGTTTGATATGTTATTGTTGTTTGTTTCATTTCAATTGAAAATAAAATGCATTCTATCCACAAACAACGATAAGCATAATTATTGTCGATAAAACCACTTTAGATAAATGATTTTTAAAGAATGCGTACTGGATCAGTTGATAAACTGGATTTTTATTACTAGATATTTATGACTAAAAATTCCATTGGCGTAACCACTTTTTTCAAGTTGTTGGGCAAAGGGGGTACAATATATCTTCAGGGGCAAGCATATATTACAAGTTATTGGTATAGTAATAGACCTACGTTTGTTTTCACTTTAAATTGCGCCGTTGTGCAAAAATCCCTATTTGTTTCGGGGGGAGCAAAATTCCACACAAATGGGGAACTTCCCCTGCCCCCACCCACCCCCCCCCCCCCTCTGGTTACGCCCCTGCTAAAATCTAATAATACATTTTTACCGAAAACACCAATATTGGTCGAAAAATTGGGATACTAAGTATTTATTTTGTTCTTTGTTTCTTTTTATTGGTTTGTCATTTTCCAAAGACTAAGCCGGTTATTCAAGTCAAATACCTCGGGCGATAACCACGCATGTTTACCACTATAAAGCAGGTCGTCAAAACTAGGTTTTTCGAAGTTTCTGGAAAGAATTTTTCCCAATGTAAGAGCTCACATATAAGACATAAATGGATTTTATAGGTTCCAGTTCAATCCATATCGTACCCAATTGGGCAGCCCACGTCCAGCCCATTATAAAGCCTAAAGTGCGTCATCCCAACTTAGACTTATGCAACTTGGAATGTTGATCAGCCCAGCTAAGGCAATGCAAAATGTTGGACCGATATGTGATATTCTGCAACCCATTTAATCCGTCCTATTAACAGCCATCTATTATGATACCTGAGGTTCTATTCGCTTATCATTAATTTCGGAGTCGGAGTCAATTAGTCCAGCATGTGGTTTTCACCGGGGAACCAAATCTAACTTTTTTTCATTCTGAAGCTACGGCAACATTTTCAATGATCTGTGGATCTTACGTGAAGTCGACTCCTTTTCTTTCTGATTTGATCCTTAACATGTTTACAGCTAGAAAAAAAACAAACAGTACGTCGCTGAAAAAGTAAAAAAGAAAAAAGCAATCCGGTTATAATCTCAAAATACACAGCAGACCTTAGATATTCCAAACCCCTACATCACCGTTAACACATCCGCAATGTTATGTAGTTACTCAGCACGGCCCCAGTTAGTCCCTTCTATGGCCATCATCACCTACTTGATTTCCGTATGATTTTTTTGTGGGAGAGCATGGCCTATTGGTTAGGTGCGTTGGTCGATGTGTCGCAAATCCCCCCCCCCCTCAAAAATAATCCGGGTTCGAATCCCTGTGGAGACATTAACTGGGATTTATATTCGGGTACTCAATTCTGGTTTGATCTGTATAGAAACCTCTCTCCGCCATGGTTCACTTGGAATGGTCAAATGAATATGAACACATTGCCTTCCTTCTGAGGGGACGTTAAATCCGGCGGTCCCGTGTAACGAGATTCACAACTGTACATGTACATCGCAGCCATTTTCACATAAAGCAGGGTAAAACCCGCTGACTGTTCCCACCCCCACAGCCCTCAAAAGGATCCATTTGGAAAGGTTCCCCTACAAAAACTTAGCTTTTACTCGATGAAAATCCTACACCACCACACGCCATCACCAATGACTTGCGGGTACGCAAAAAAGAAGAAGGAACACAGTTGTACTGGTCTTTTTTTTATCATCCTCAGATTAACACTACTACCCCACTGGAGCTTATATAGTTTAAGCAAATAAAATAAATCGGTTTTGATTACACATTCCGGTTGTTTATAATCATATCATATATTTATATTCCTATGATTCAAAAAAACAATCAACATATTAATCGCCTGGTTTGAGGAAAATTTGTATTGCAATTTCAGTACTTGTTAGTAAATCCTTGCAATCATAGCCCTAACACTTCCACATACCACAAAGACCACGTTGTGCTACCATCATGGTATTTTGTGGTATTTTGGGTTTCCGTAGCACACCTCCCTATGCTACAACAAACCATCAGTGACCTTGTAATTCTTTTTGGGGTTTGACGTAGTGGTATTTTGTTATTTAGGTTTTTTGTAGAAAGTATGGTGGGTGTATAACAGTAAGATCATGAAATTACGATTCGAAGGTGCTCTAAATACTGACTCCCCTGAACTTATATCAATGTTAAAAACTGCTGCTCTAAAATATCTATAGCATTTTGTCTTCCAGGAGGCTCTAAATTCTTATTCGGTCTAGCTTAGATATGTCTAAAAGGTCATATAACCATTCAAATTGTTGGGCGAAATAATATTAGTGCTATCCGTTGTTTTTTCTCGTCATTGACATTCAGTAAATAGGCCATAGCATAGTTTTAAAACCTGGAAATATCTCATAACAAGCTAATTTTTGTATTTTTTTCTCTAAAGATGTTTTAGAAAACAATACTAAAAGCCCCAAAATCCCCCTGGAGCTCCTCTCTCTCCAAAATCCAGATGCGTCCAAAATGTCCCGCCATTTTTCTATTTTTATCATCACTTTCCAACCAACAAGTTGGAATACAAACAAGGGTCTATAATATGTTGGTAAAAGGCCAAAAGGAATCTCATAAAGTCATTATTTGTAGACTTAAAAACGCACAAATATCCTAAACTAAGATGTTCTGATTGTATCATAACTGATAAGTCGGGCAGTTGATTACAACGTGTCTAAACCTAAGTTTTTATTTAAGGCACAGACAGAGAATCTACAATAGAAGCATTATTTAGAGTTGTCCAAAACTCATAAGTAGCGCACAACAAATGGCTGACAAACTTGTTCATCTTATTATCTTATCAAATGATGCAAATATTAAAGAGTTTCCGGTTACATAGTTTCACCGTCTCTGTTCAGCATCTCTGTGTTCAACACAAATGTCCATTTAATGTTGCACAACATCAATAATGACACTAATAATTCGGTGCAGTGAATTTGCAAGTTTAACTTCAGCATTTACTGTACATTAAGGTTTGTTCATGGCTCCATAAGAATCCAAGATGTTTCTTGCAACTGCTACATCATCATGTTTGAGCAAAGTGTCTGGTGTGAATGAGATGTCTTGTTCTAATTTTGCACATGTCACCATACCCTTTTAGTTTGAGTCGATTGCCACCCCTCCATTCTTAAACCGGGAGATAAGTGTGGAAACTGTGAACTGACTGCCCGTTGTATCTATGGTCGGTCTTCATCAAGTGATTTAGGAATGGCTGCCGTCCATAAGTATGTCATGCGTGTATCTATGTTTAAAGCTATATCCGTAAGTCCTTAGGATCCTATATCCAGCACCAATATTACATTTAAAACCATTCTGCGTCGGATTTGTTTAATATGTTGTAAGACTATATAGCTCGTTCTTCGTTTAAGTCCAAATCTCCTAGTGGAAGTCCGTCTTTTAGACACCAAGTTGATAAGGTTTGATTCCCCACCTGAACTGTGTACCTCAAGTCATCTATGATTTGGTTAGGTTTGTGGGCTCTCCACAATCGCAATTGAAGGAATTGCTTTGTACGCCAATGGCCAGTTCTGATCTGTTGGAGTCTGTGACCCATGCGTATACCTATCAATGCCGCAGTCCTTGGGCTTGCCTGATGGGCTGTCCACAAACTTCTTTAGGTTCAAGGTAGTGATTACCATTGCGTAGACCATAATGTCATCGATCCAGGATATCGACAGGGATACTGGGGCTGCAGTGTGCCATGGATGGGTGAGCAAGTGAGGTGGGCCTAGGCTACCAGGTTTCACACACACCTCTTGGATGATCTTGATTCATCTTAAAGTTCCTCCGAATTAGAGGAGTTATGCCGACAGAATTGTAATATATTCTACAGGCTGGTCGCCAAAAGGCACTAATAAATTATTGCCACTCATTCCAAACGTCATCAATCTTATGTGAGTGTACACTGTGACTTTATATTGGGTGCAGTTGTATTCCGCAGTTCCGTATGCCCAAAACAACAATTGATGTAGTGTAAAGTGGTCAAGATGCCCCCCCTCCAGTTCCTGCGAGCCTTCTGAGAGAGTGGCACGAGACTGCGTCTTGGCAGCGGCTGCCTTGGTGTGTTGATTGAAGTAAGGCTGCGGTCCATTATGAACAGCAATGTACTTTGGTGTTGGGTCGTTTGACAGTTTATCTCCAGCTAGAGTGATATTAATTCTCTTTTTACACATCGATTTGCAAGGTGAAAACAGAGCTGACGGTCCTGGATTTGCTGAGTGAAGTGTCAATCGGATGAATTGGCTTAAGTGATTAGGTCTTATCGATAACACCCATATTCTAAGGCTCACAAGAATCGCATCCATCCAAGTGCGCGAAAAACAAATCAATCTGCGTAGGAATCTGCGAACCACTCTGTTATTGTTGGCATTTCTGAATTTAAATGTTGAAAAGACTGGTTACCAGGACAGAACCTTGTGGACAACACACCATTCCGAAAGTTGCGCTTTCTACTGCATTCCCATTTATGTCTCCAAGACACGAGCTGTTTTGGATTAGCAGCATTATGAAACTTGACAAGCTTGAACATCAGGGCAGGCTTTGAGTAGCTTGAAGTATAGAGAACCCGTCGTATGCCATACTGTATCATACGCCATTTAGCTCTATGAAGACTGAAGCAAGTATCCAATCCATCACCGTATGTAGAAACTAAATATTTCTATAGTTTCTCCGATGGCGAGCTGAATTTCATGAATGTTGAAGACTGTTTAAGGATGGTGGGGCAATATGTACATATCTGTAGATTAAGAGGTAGTCGCCGTAACACCAACATGACACCCGGACCGATGAAATAACTGACAGCTTTCCCCCGGTCTGAACTCTGCTATAACTAGAGTTGTTGGTACAATTAACGTGTCTGTATCCTTCTTTGCCGGCTTTACGGAATGAGGAGCTAATAATGCATTGAGAATGATCTAGCTTAAGGTTAACTGTTTGACACACCCCCAAGCTATGTGAGTGGTATTTCTGTGAACTGTTAAAAATGCCTAAGGGTCACCTTTAAAAGTTCTCTATGTATATTGTCTATGCAAACCTATAAGTGTGTAGTCTCAGATCCAAAGAGGGCTTGCGCAGTCTAGGTGAGCACAAAGGCGGTGCTGTAAAAAATTGCACAAAATTTCCCTGGAATATGTCAAAAATTCCCCTAAGAGGCAAATTTCCCTCTAACCAAGATTTCAAAATTTTTTTTTTTAAAAAAAAAAAAATATATTTCATTATTTTAAGGTCAAACATTTCCCTCCAAATAGCAAAATTTCCCGGGAATGAACTTCCCAAATTCCCCACTTTTTTCCAGGCTGCCCAATAGGTAGTTAAAAAGGCAGAAGAGTGCACAGCCGGAAGGCCTATTCCTTTATTGTACGGCTAGGTTGCACAATGTAAGAGACAGCAGAGTGACAATTAGCCTAGAGGGACATTACTTTTAGATTGTGGGGCATGCATATCGAATGCTGTATTTTTCTTAACCACGTCAAGGGGGAAGAACACAACCGTGTAAATTAATTACTAAAATAATACCGTCGTCTTAGCCTATAACAGCTGCCCATCTCTTGAAAAAGAAATAAAATGTCCCCCCGATAAGGGAACTTCATTTTATTTTCCCCAATATCAGTGACCAAGGATCACATAGATAGAGATAGGCCATTTTGGGGAAAGCTGGGCTGGCAAAATACCCCTTATTCTGGCAGCTTTTCTCACTTATTTCGGTGTTAAAAGGACGGGCATGTGTCCATATTTCAAAATCTCTAATGTAAAATGAAGCATATTAAATGTTATGTGCACATCAAATACTTTGCATAGTTAATTATTATCATCATGATGCGTATATTTGTCACTGCCATGCCAATGTGCAATGGCTACCAAAAGTTGCAGCTGGGACAAACCTGGCTGAAGCTGATGGATCCCTGTCAGGCCTGCCAACCAAATTTATAGGCATGACCCTTAGGAGTTTGGCCTTTCGTCAATATGTTTTGTTTTTAGATTAAATCATAATGTTTTAGCTCTTATTTGTATTCTAATATGATTGGTTGTAAAAAGGTAGGAAAAATTGTAACAAAATGTGGTCTTTTTGGTTAGCTATTAGTTGTGGGCACTCTAGAAAATGTTTTTTCTTAGATTCGTTTTTTTTTAAAATGGGGCCCCCCCCCCTTAAAACATCCTTAGAGACACTAATACCCGTATGTCTTTCTAATTTGGCATATGAATTATGATACAAATAAAAAAAATGGCGGTCCATTTTGGACGCCATCTTGATTTTTGGATACTTGGTAAGTTTTGAACTCTAAAATAATGACTTCATTGCATTTCCTTTAATTTGTATTTCCAACTGTCTGATTGCAAAGATACGATAAAATGGAAAATGACGGGCCATTTTGACCGCCATCGTGATTTTGGGTACTTGTAAGTTTGACTCTCAAATAATGACTCATTGTATTCCTTGTGCCTTAAAACATATATTTGGACACTTTATTTGTATTCTCAACATGTCTGGTTGCAAAGATACGGGTAAAATTGGGAAAAGGCGGCCATTTTGGGGACCGCCATCTTGATTTTGGAGAGAGCTCCAGGAGGATTTTTCGGGGACTTTTAGATGTTATTCGACTCATCATTCTCTAGACCTAATCCTGAAAAATTCAGCTTGTTATGAAGTATTTCCAGGTTTTAGCCTATATGATATAATGCTCTGTACTAAAGTGTTTTTGTTCCCAACCCTGCCCTCTTAAGGCCGACTCAGAGATTCCCGCAGAGGGCGCCCTCATTTCCAAAAAAATCGTGTGGTTTTGCATGTACATTAATGCTTGTCCCATACTAATCACTGTGTAAATTGCCTACGCTTAATCAATTCCTTCATATAGAAAATCACAACTTTTTATAAAATTCCGAATCCGGAATTTTATTACACACAGTATCCTATGGGATGTAATACTACCATAAAAATGTTTACTGCAAGTCAAAACGAAACATCCGATTCATCTTAAATTGCGGAATTGTGCATTTAGGTTACTATCGTTAGTTCTAGTTGACTATTTTTCATTATACAATTACAACAAAAAATACTATTTCGAAATCTCTGAGTCAACTTTGTAAGGCATAAGTTGCATTCTCTATTGCCATATTGATTATCACAACAAATTGATTTAATAGGATAAATCATTTTAGAAGCACATCGAAATTGTGCAATTGCAAGCGGAAATATCGGCCATAGAAGTTATTCACAAGTGTAGCATGGGTCATCCTAGGTTAAGGTTAGGTTTTGTTGTTACAACTGAAAAAGGCCAATGACCCTTAAATCCGCGGACTTCAACATATTTTGCGGAGAATTGATGCGTGGTAATATACTACTGATGAGTACTTTGTGTACAGATATCAGAGGATAATTGCATGTAAATCAGTTTATCATACCACTAAGGAGAGATCAAAGGATACCGCCTACCGGGTATATTTTCGTATCAGGTCAGTGAGCGCGTATTCAACGCGTACTACGCATTATATCCGCTCAGTGTTCGCGTACTCGCCTGATCCATTTACAGAGCGGGTGTGATTCATTGCTTCTACGCGTTGGGCATACAATTTGGGTTTATAATACTTTATTTATTGAAAAAATATTTGTTTTTAATAAAGAACGGACGCGTTTTGTTATTATAAATATATTTTATATGACTTAGTGGTATGATAAATTCGTTTTCGGCTTCACCCGGCATGGGGCTTCGCGCATGGTAATTCCCCGTATCATAGCTCTGCTTCACCTGATAACTAATAACCTTGATGCATTTTGATCGGTTCTTGCCCAGGATATTACAAGAGGTACTTTAGAATGACTTGTGTCAGCTATGTCTCAAATGTTGTTACCTAGGTAATTTTACATGTGTCCAAACTACTTGTTGAATGTTGTACATTTAAGTAACATGTGCATACGACTGTTAATGCCCCGCTTCCCTACTGCTGTTGTTGTTCTTGATCCTGTTGTTGTTGTTCTTCTTCTTCTTCTTTTTCTTCTTACTTGTTGAACCAAACAAAAAACAGAAGACACAAAGCAAAAAACATGGTAATTGGCATAATAAAGTGTAAGTATAGCATGAACAAATATTCAGGCTAGATTAAATAATTCAAAATATAAGTTTGGCCTCTTGATATGTTATAGACTTTGCGGATACAAAATGCTTCCTCACTCGAAAAGCGGACTGTGTCCAAAATGTTTTGGAAGTCTACGGTCGTTTGGATCATGTATATATGATCCACTCTTTATGAAACTTTGCCATTCCTATATAAACTTTCATCTACAACTTCACCTTGGCCAGAACAATAACATTATACTAACACTCTCTGCATTATGAATCAATAATTTATATATCTCGAGACAGGTGCCTTGTTCAATCCAAGAGCTACTTCGTTTTAGAGATTTTGCTTTCATGCATTCAAATAGAGTAACCTAAGAGGTCGGTAGCTGTATTGCATGACGAAATAGTCACCTTTCCTGTGGTAATAAAGGTAACAGGTACGGAATTTCTTTTTTTTTTAAATACCAATAAGCTATGTGCTTTTTTTAGCAGTTAATTCCTGATTTGTGGTGAACATTAATTTGAACTTCTTGTTTATTTCTAGATGTGTGGCGTTGGATGGCTCGGGTATATTCTTGATTGAGCCTGAACAGTCTTTCTTTACCACACACTCTCTTATAAAATCAAACGATAAGGACTAAGGGAAAGAACATGGTATGTTTTCGAACGATTTGTGGCATTGACGCAATTATCTTTGACATGTCGTGATGACAAGGAATGATAATTAAGAGTTGAAGAGAAAGGCAAGCTATTAGCCAAATACGTATGATCTACTGACCACACACTAACGCCTCAGGGATAAAAAGAGACGTAAGTGACCAAAGGGATTACGTAAATTAAGTGGGAGAGATATATCCTTCGGGGCTTGTATTGACGGTGCAGTAAAGTGGAACGAACTTATCGTCTCATTGAATTTAAAGGTAAACGTCCTTAACCCTCGTCTACCTGAACCATTTTTTGTAACAAAACTCCCGAAGGGGGGTGGTTACCACCCCCTGTGATTTTCGTTACTGAACACCCGATTCCTGTAAATTTGGTACCAAAGGATAGCCTTAGAGCTTCCCCTTTTTTTCTATTGGTACCAAAATAAGTACCAACATCCCCATTATGACGTCACTATGACGTCATATGTTGAGGAAAGTCCGAAAATACTTAATATAGGGTGGAAAATGTATATTTCGCAATTTTAGTTACTCAAACACCTTATTATAGTGCTAACATGCTCTCATTGTATATTTCTAATATTTTTTCTAAATCGGATATTTCTACCTTTTTTGCCGAAAATAGAATTTTTCACTGTGTGTGTGTCTATGGAAATTGGCAGTTTTGCTGACATGCGAACTTTATGACGTCATTGTGACGTAATGCTAGGCATGTTGATACTCATTTTGGTATCAATAGAAAGAAGAGGACCATAGCTATCTATTGGTACCAAAATCACGTGTCTGTGATGTTCCTGTATTGTGTTAGGCATGTTGGTACTTCTCTTCCGAAGGGGGGGGGGGTGGTTGCCACCCCCCCCCCCCCCCCCAAAAAAAAAAAAAAAAAAAACCCCCCCCCCCTGCATCTTACCTATACCCCGGTGGATGTTTGTTTTTTATGAAAAGGAGTGGAACATGTCAATTGACAATTACATTACATAATTTGGCACCAAAAAGGGGGTTTTAGCAAGCCGGGGAAAAACCTGAAGGGGGGTTGGTAACCACCCCCTTTGGTAGACGAGGGTTAACACTTAAGTGTATAAGGTCTTGTGCACTCCTGTGGGTGTAGAAGGGGCTCATGTGGACCTCCTCCCCTCTTAAAACAACGTAGCCATTGGAATTTTTCATTGATGGTGTACATCAACACGACCACGTCACAGGAAAAAATGAAAATCGGTTGCACCGATTCAAAATGGCGGTCCAAAACCTATTATTTATGACGCCCACCAAATACTCCCGCCAAAAATGAAAAACCACTTTCCCGAAGGACTTTTTCCATAAAATTTTACTCATAATATGAGAACCTTACTACATTAACATTGCTGAAATAATTTGTTTTAAAGTTACTCCACTACTATTTAAGGGGCAAAATAATTTTTGAATAGCGCCACCAAAATGCTTATTTATGCTAATTACCATAAAAACGCCAATTGCATGAAATTTTGGGCGAAAACAATTTAGCGTATATTTAATGTACATGGCGCGCGAAAAACAAAATACAGCAACATACTATTTTCGCACTCTCTCTCTCTCTCAATCTCTCTCTCACTCTTTCTCTCTCTCAATCTCTCTCTCTCTCTCTCTCACTCTTTCTCTCTCTCTCCAACAATGTAGCATTCTTCTGATGCACAACATCTCAAAAGATTGTAATCTTTACTTCATGGTGTTTATAAACTGCCACGCTTATATGTCCACATTATTTAATTTAGGTTAATTAATTTTGGTTTAACTGAACCCAAATCCATAAAGCCATTTTAAAAATACTTCTCAATAGTTAACCACTAAGACCGAGAACCTAGGCTAGAAGTAGCCGAAATTGAATTTCCAATAAGAATTGATGAAAAGTTGTAGCGTGACCTTGAATATCAGAATTCGTTTTAACCTAAAAAAGTAATTTCAAAGCTTGATTAGAGTGTTTCGTACACCTATTATAAAATGCCGTCACCATCTTGAAGCTCGTATTTATTGATTTCTAGAGATAAATTTTTTTTCCTTCGTTTCAAAATAAAATTGCTACCTTTTGCAAAATCTGAAAAAAATGAAAGCAATGAAAATGACTAGCATCAGTACAAACCGATCAAGTCCAAGATTTGATAAGTCTATGCGTGGATGAGGATGGAGCGATACGTATTATCAGACCAACGCTATCAGAATTTAGGAGTGAAAAGTGTGAAAATTATCGGCAATCGCATGTAAAAAAAACATGCGACTTTTGTATAAACGTCACAGTTTGAATCTTGGAATATATTTTATGAAATTTCAAGGATTCCGGGAACCTAGTTCAACAACATTTATGCCGGGTATTTGTGAAATTGACTGGCAGGAGAGGTGTTTGTAGACAGCTGCTGAAAGTGATACAAAGACTGGATGGTATAAGCGACCAGTACACTGTGGTACCGTTGTATTTCCTATGCGGATTTGCCCATGAGAGAACGTGTGGTCCCGTAGAAAAAGTGCAGGACTCGTGCTCATTGTAGCGTTAAAACGTGAATTCGAGCCCCGCCGTGGCCAAAGTGTTTAATCCCTGGGCAAGAAATTAATATTCAATGCCTCGTAGACCCAATGCGAAATTGGGGAGCCGTAAGTTATGGGGGACCAATAAGTGATGATAGGGATAAAGCGCTTGGCCGGTGCCGCTAGAATGAAGCGAAAATGTTGTCATCGATTTCTCGGATGGCGGCATAATGATAATAATAGGCAACAGCGCTTGGAAACTGTTACAGTGATAAAAGAGCTATAAAAAACATGATTTTTTTTGCAAATGCGAATTTTTTTGTCATTTTTATACTAAACACAGATTGAAGTAAGGAATTGAATTTTGGTGCTTTACCAATAAACAGTTGTGTATGTAGGAAGGAGTGCAGTTGAAATATTCAATGATTTGTTTCTGACAAAAAAAAAAATGAATGAGCACTTCCTCTATGTTACACAACGCGTCTAGTAGTGCACTCTACCCCCTTCCATAGTTGGAACCAAAGTGAAAGTAATGGAATTTACTATCTGCCTGGAAACGGTTGAGTGTAAAGGAGAGGAGGATAGTGACAGTGTTGATACTAATAAGAAGACAGTAATTGAAAATTTGTTATTTTATATGGGTTTCATTTTTAAATAAACAACCCTTCCCCATCAACATCACATGTATTGAACGTAATGCAAAAACATCAACAAAGGTATACTAAAAGACCGAATAATTATGGTGTTGTTTATCTGTAACCTGATTGCTACTTGTGTACATAACAGCCTTCAATATAGCATCATTCCAGGGTCACAATTACAATGACCTCCTTGTGACCTGTATATTGACAGGAACTGACCTTTTGCATTCTGGTATCAATGAATCAGAACTCATCCCTACTGCAATTTTTAAATCTTTGCAATTACATTTGAGTTGAAGCTTTTGAACTGTGCCATTGAGTTGAGACTAGTGTAGCCTTGCTGCAAAATTTTGATTAAGTTGTGAAGGCTGCTAGAAATGTTCTTATATTGATGGGTAGGACATTTGAAATCCCCGTTGCTAGCATAACTTTAGAAGACACAATTGGCATAAAAAAAAATACTGAAATTATTGAAATCTAAAAAATTTTCATATTTCAGCAGGTTGAAAGCAGAAGTACTTGTGGGCCACACACCTGGGGGGGGGGGGGTCACTCAACTTTGTTTGGGTTGGGGTGTGCGGTGTGAAGTTTCCAACTTTGGGAGTTTGTGAATTGAAAGTTTAGCAAAAGAAGGGTTTTCGGAATAATATGGACCTCTGGTACCTTATTGGACGAAATTTGAGGTTTAGGAACTGTAAACTGGAAAAATTTCACGGGGACAACAACACTCACGTATGAACGGACAGTACATGGGTTTAAGGCTGACGCTTTCAAACCAGGGGTAATTGATGACAGAGAAGGTACAAAAAATAAGGTCCTTTGGTTGAAGAGGTGTGAAAGCAACATAGTCGGCCTGGAGCCATAGTCCCGGGCACCATAGACGATAACGGCATAACGCGTGAAACTAATGGTGCGTGAAGAGGCAACTAATGAGTGCCTTATTCTGTAGCGTCGTAGCCGGACTGAGAGTACACCGGACTCCTAATTACTTACTATAATTATTTCCGCACCGGCATGAATTCAGTATTCTGACGCCACATCCTTCAACATGCAGTTTATTCTGTTGAGGCTGCCGAATTCATAGGGTGGTGGCACAATACTAAATTCTTTCCAAACTTCCCACAAATACATAGGGATTATTTGGGCAAGCAATTTGCAAAATTTTCACCAAAATGGGGTCTTGTTTGAAACTTCAAATCTTCTAAAAAGTCATGAAAGTAGAGGTCTTCTCAGTAAAAATGTTCCTTTTTTCAAAAGAATAGGGGGTCTTTGGGTAAAAAGTGATAAATTTGAATTTTTAAAAAAAGCTATAGATCTATTTCACATACAGTGAATCTTACGACTATAGGCCTACTGAGCATGCTAAGGACCAAAATCACGGGAATGTCTTATTTGGCCATCCGTGACGTCATTGACCACCTAACTCACTGACGGAATAAAAATTAAAGCTCGTTTAATGCAATAACGGAATAAAGCACACGGGTATGCTGGTCAACTGTGACGTCACGGTGACGTCACGGCAGGCAAAACAAGATATTGCCAAAATCATGAGGAACGCCAACTCCTCCCAACATGCAATCCCTTTTTAAATTCGGAAAGAGTGCCATATGGCCCTCCCCTACGAATTCTGCAGCCTTGACGGAATAAACCACAGGATAAGATTGCAGAATTACTCTTGCCTTAGTGTGCCTCAGCTTCAAAGTCCGTGCGACTTTCATCCAAATTGCAATTGGACGGTTGTGTTTGTACTTGCATGCCCAGCCATGTTTTAATAACTATTTAGTTTACCTTTCAAATATCATGACTGACTTTCAAGTTAGATCGGCAGCTTGTGACAGCTAGCAGTTCATTGACAACACTGTTTGCCACTCTGAGAATTTGACCCGAATTATACTCTTGGAGCATAAGGTACAGGACCATAGGGTCCTGGAACATACATAATCTGGAGAAATATTCTAAGCCAAAATTTGAATGCACATGCATGCTCCGGGAGCATGCAGTATTTGACAAAACAGTTCTCCACTGCTACAGGCTAGGACCACATTTGCCATTTGCTCCTGGAGCAATGTACATTCCAATATGCTACAGGAGCATATTCGACAGGATATTTTTTCCAGATTATTTATGCTCCAGGAACATTGTAGTCGGGGACAGAAACCCTTTGACGGGCGCATACTTCCTGGTTCTCTGCGTATTTACTGCGGAAAAAAATGCACTTGCCTCTGATTGGCCACCAGAAGTGATCTTCTGTTGCTGGGTCACCCGTCCGACCACACGCCAAATGCGATGATAGCTCGGCCCCTTTTACAACGGCAGGAAGTATGCGCTCATCAAAGGCCGGGTTTGCTGTCTCCGAGTATATTATCCCTGGACCCCTATGCTTTGTAGCATAATTCGGTCAAAATATCACACGATGCCAGCCTGAAAGGCATGTGTTCCCTACATTTTTGGTTTGTAAAAAAAAAAAAAAAAATCTGCCGCTTTTCCTATAGTATATCAATTCATAAATTCACAGCTTTCAATTGACACATTTGGTACTTTCTAGGAATTCCAAATGTTTTGACAAAAGATCTCGCCTAAAACATGTTGGCGCATTGCTTTTCAAAAGCTTAAAAGGAGTAACTTTAGTATGACGCAGATTTTGCCTGGACTATTTAGTGGTGCGCCCCCCTTTACGTTGATGTGAATTCCAAGGGGAAAGACTGCCACCTAACAGCAACAAAAAGCAAATTTTAAACGCACATCAACTTCCGGGTGTTGTACCGTTGGCCATCCCCAATGCCCAAATCAACCCAGTCCGGTCCTAACTATCTAAGCTCGTTTAACTCTACTAATTTCCTGTTCTAATCGTATCCGGAAGCATGATCCCCCCCCCCCCACTAGAGCTGTGGTGCTGGGCTAATAATTGCAGAATTTAATTTGGTAACCAATGACCAAATCCCTCAGGACCAGACAGAAATTAATACCCTTCTGCCCCCGTCGCCCCCCAATCACAGTCAGAGAACAATGAGTAGGCCTATTGGGTTAGCTGGCAATTTATCCCCACGTCCAAAAACATCTGTCCAACAACCATGCCCATGCATGCCTCCTACACCACAACCACACTTACATAACACAAACATCTCATTTTCTTGACCTCTTCCTCAGAACGTTGTTTATGTGCACACATGACAGAATTTAGAGGTTCACAGGTTCCTAATTTTAATGATCAATTGGCCAAATCAAAGTTAAAAATGGAACTTAATATTTAGTCCATAATGAAAAAAATCTATGTTGACTAGTATCCAGTGAATTCAAGCCCTACTATATCAGCAAAGCTAAGTAGATTCATCCTTACAGTACAGCAAAGCAGCACTGCTAGTATTAAATTCATCACTTACCAGTACGCAAAGCACACTTCTAGTATGAATTCATACGTTTTACAGTACAGCCAAATCAGACTATTAATTCATTGATTTTTTTCAAAATGGACTTTATTTTGTCCATTTTTCCTACCGAACAGTTGAAGTAAGGAACTTGAATTTGTGATTTTTAAAATAAACATTTGTGTTATGTTTTGGGTAGGAATTGCAGCATTTACAATTTCCAATGATTTTTTTTTTCTGACAAAAAAAATTGAATGAGCCACTTCCTATTTTACACAACGCGTTAGGTGCACTCACCCCCTTCCCCTAGTTGGGAACCAATAAGTGAATGTAATGGAATTTCGATCTGCCTTGACAATGTGTTGAGAGTTTTAAGGAAGTGACATTGTTTGTACAAAAGACGAGGAAAGTAAGTATTTTGAAATTTGTGATTTTATAATGGTTTCATTTTACAATAAAGACCCCTTCCTCCTCCACAGTCCACATGTATGTGACCTGTATGCAAAACCATCACAACGGTCATACTCCATAACCGAATAATGGGTGTTTGTTTTATCTGTAACCTTGATTGCTAATTGTGTGCATAACAGCCTTCAATATAGCATCATTCAGGGGCACAATACAATGACCTTCTTGTTACCTGTACTGATGACATGTACTGACCTTTGCATTCTGGGTATATGAGCTCATACCTAACTGAGATTTTTAGATCTTGAAAATGTAACATTAGTGAGTTGAGTTTTGAACTGTGCCATGGAGTTGAGACTAGTGTAGATAACTTCAAAATGTATGACTGAAGTGTGAATGGCTGGCTAGAAATGTGCTTATTTGATGGGGATATGACATGTAAACTAAACCCCATTGCTCAGCATAACTTTAGAAGACCAATTGCAATAAACAAAAATAGACTGAATTATATGAAATCTAAAAAATTTCATATATTCCGCAGGTTGAAAGCAGCCAGCTAATACTTTTGGGCCACACACCTGGGGGGGGGGGGTCCAGCTAACAAATTGTATGGTTTGGGTTGGGGTGTGCGTGTGAAGGTCCATACTTGTGGAGCTCTATTTAATAGGTTGAAATTTTATCAAAAGAAGGGTTTTCGGAAGTAAATATGGACTCTGGAACGGCTTACGGTTTTGGACCAAATTTGAGGTGGTTAGGAAGCTGGAGAACTGGAAAATTTTCACGGGGACGACAACACTCACATGTTAACGACGTATGAGTGTAGCTGACGCTTTCAACCAGGGGGTAATGGATGACAGAGAAGGTACAAAAAGAGGTCTTTGGTGAGATGTGTTAAAGCAACTATAGTCCGCTGGAGCCATAGTCCGTGGACCATAGACGATAACTGAATAAACGTGAAACTAATGTTTGCGTGAAGATGTCAACTACAAATGGCTTGGCCTTATTCCTTAGCGTCATAGCCGGACTGTTAGTGACAACCGGACAAAAAATATATATACTTACTATATTATTTTCCGCACCGGCATGAATTCAGTCATTCGTGACTCCAAGCAATCCTTCAACTGCGTTTATTCTGTTGATGCGCCCATTTCATAGGGTGGTGGCACAATACTAAATTCTTCTCAAAGTTCCCACAAATACATAGGGATTATTTGGGCACGCATTTGCAAAATTTTCAACCGGAAAAATGGGGTCTTGTTTGAAACTTCAAATCTTCTTAAAAAGCCTTGGAGTGAAATAATAGAAAGGTCTTCCATGTAAAATGTTGGCCGTATTGTTATGCAAATCAAGAAGGGGGTAGGGGGGGGGGGGTGGGGGGTATAACTTTGGGTAACAAGTGATAAATATTGAGTTTTTTAAAGGTCTATAGATCGATGTTCACATACAGGTGAATCTGTACGACTATAGGCCTCACTGAGCAGTCTAAAGAGGACCAAAATCACGGGGGGAGGAGGGTGTCTTATTTGGCCACCCTTGACGTCATTGACCACCTAACTCGCTGACGGAATAAAATTAAATCCTCGTTCTGCAATAAGGAATAAGCACACTGGTATCTGGTCCACCGTGACCTCACGGTGACGTCACGGCAGGCAAAACAAATTTGGCCAAAATCATGAGGAACGCCAACTCCTCGCAACATGCAATTCCTTTTTTAAATGCGTAATAGTGCCATATGGCCCTCCCCTACGAATTCTGGCATGCCTTGACGGAATAAACCACAGATAAGATTGCAGAATTACTCTTGCCTTAGTGTGTCTCAGCTTCAAAGTCCGTTCGATTTTCATCCAAATTGGAGCAATTGAGACGGTTGTGTTTGTACTTGCTTGCCCATCCAGTTTTTTTAATACTATTTAGTTTACAGAATGAAAAGAAACAGCGAAATTAGGAGTGAAATGGCCGCTGTTCATATCATGACTGACTTTCAAGTTAGATCTGTCAGCTGTGACAGACAGCAGTTACTCGTACAACACTGTTTGCCACTCTGAGAATTGACCCGAAATTATACTCTTAGTAGCATAAGGTTACAGGACCATAGGGTCCTGGAACATACATACTCTGGAGAGTAATATTTGCAAGCATTTGAGTTTTTTTTATGCACATGCAACGCATACCGGAGCAATGCAGTATTTGACAAACAGTTTCTCCACTGCTACAGGCGTAGGGGCACATTTGCATTTGCTCCTGAGCAATTACATTCCCATATGCTGCCAGAACATATTCGACAGGAAATATTTTTTTTTCCAGATGCTATTTATGCTCCGGAACAGTTGTAGTCGGGACAGAAACCCTTTGACGTGCTCAAGTACTTCCTGAGTTCAAAAATCTGCGTGTTTACAGCGGAAAAAATGCACTTGCCCCTGATTGGCCACCAGAAGTGACTGCTGTTTGCCTGGGTCACCCCTCCGACCACACGCCACCTGCGATGATAAGCTCGGCCCCGCTTTTACGAACCAGGAGTAACGCGCTCATCAAAGGCCGGGTTTCTGTCTCCGAGTATACTTATGCTCCTGTACCATATGCTTCTGGAGCATAATTTCGGGCAAAATATCACACGATGCATCCCCTTAAAGGCATGTAGTTCCCTACTATTTGGTTTGTGTGAAAAAAACAACAAAAAAATCATGCCGCTTTGGCCTATATTATTCAATGCGAACTTCACAGCTTTTCAAGTGACACTAAGTGTTTACTTTCTAATTCCAAATATTGACAAAAGATATCGCCTAAGACATGTTGGCGCCGTTGTGCTTTTAAACAAAGTACTGTAAAAGGAGGAGGATAACTTAAGTATTACGCAGATTTTGCCGGAACTATTTAGTGTTGCGCCCCCTTTACTTGATTTGAATACAAAAGGGGAAAGGACAGTGCCAACCTAACAGGCAACAGCAAATGGGTGGGGTAAAACGTGCCATCACTTCCGGTTGTTTACCAGTGTGGACCTCCCCGAATTGCCCAATCAAACAAGTCATTTCCTACTTCCCCCCCCCCACTATTGAGCTTTGGTGCTGCTAATAATTGTCAGAATTTTAATGATTGTAACGCAATGCCAAATCCCTCAGGACCAGACAAAATTACTACCCTGGGCCCCCCCCCCCCAATCCCAGGCAGAACAATGAGTTGGCCTATTGTTAATCTGCAATTTATCCCCACGTCAAACCATTGTACACAACACATGCCCATGCAGGCATACTAATAACACACAACCACATTAACATAACACAACTCTCCTTTCTTTACCTCTTCTCAACTGTTGTCTGTGCACACATTACAAGAATTTATCACAGTCCTAATGTTAAGATCAATTGCCAAAATCAAGTTAAAAAAATGAGACTTAATTTTAGTCCATAATGAAACAAATCTATGTGACTAGTAATTCTCATGGAATTCATCCCTGCTAGTACAGCAAAGCTAAGTATTAATTCATCCTTACCAGTCCAGCAAAGCACAACTGCTTAAGTTGAATCATACTTCCAGTACCGTCACAGCACACTGGCTAAGTATGAATTCTACTGTACCGAGGACGCAAATCAGACTATTAACATTGATTTTTTTCACAATGGAGCTTTTATTTTTGTCCATTTTTTTCTACTAACACTTTTTCAAAAATAAACAAAATAACATATTATTTAAAAAATAAACATTTGGATTAATTTATGGTACGGATGGCAGTTGAAAATTTCCAATGACTTCTTTTTTTCGAACAAAAAAAAATTGAAATGAGCCACTTCCTATGTTACCCCGCGTTAGGTGCACTCCACCCCCTTCCCCTAGTTGGAACCATAAGTGAATTTATGGAATTGTACTATCTGCCTGGTAATGTCTTGAGTTTAAGGAAGTGACATGTTTGTTGATACGAAAAGACGCGAAAGTAATTTTGTGAAATTTGTGTATTTATATGTTTCATTTTAAAATAAAAACCCCTTCCTCCATCCACATCCAAACAAAAATGTGTGTGTGTGTGAACTTTGAATGCAAACCATCACAACGGTCATACTCCATACCGAATAATGGTGTTGTTTATCTGTACCCCTTGATTTGCTAAATTGGGTGTGCTAACAGCCTTCAATATAGCCATTCCCGGGGCCACTTACAATGACCTCTTGTTTTACCTGTAGGATGATGACAGGAACTGACCTTTTGCAGTTCGCGTGGGTATCATAATCATACCTACTTCAGATTTTTAATCTTTGAAAATGTACCGTAGTGAGTTTGAAAAACTTTTGAACTGTGCGCAATGGAGTTGAGACTAGTGTATATAAAGCGCCAAATGTTATGAGGAATGTGTGTAAGGGCTAAGCTAGAAAAGTGTGCAATAAATATTGTATGATGGATAATTAACATTTGGAAATCCCATTGCTAGCATAACTTAGAAGACCATTTGGCAATAAAACCAAATACTGAAATTATTGAATCTTAAAAAATTTTCATATTTCAGCATGTGAAAGCAGCCCCTAAGACTTGTGGGCCACACCACTGGGGGGGGGGGGGGGGGGTCACCACTCCATTTGGTATTGGGTTGGGGTGATGCGTGTGAAGGGCCAGACTTGGGAGCTTGTGAATTGAAAGTTTAGCAAAGAGTGTTTTTACGGAGTAATATTGACCGAAGGAACTTACTTTTTGGACCAAATTTGAGGTTGTAGGGGGACTGTGAACTGGAAAATTTTCACGGGGACGACAACCCTCACGTATGAAACTGAGACTTATGAGTGTAAGGGCTGAGCTCTTTGATAAATCAAGCCAGGGGGTAATTGATGAAAGATAATAGGTACAGAAAATAGGGGGATCTTTTGGGTTGAGAGGTTTTAAAGCACCTATAAGTACCGCGGGAGCCATAGTCCCGGGCACCATAGACGATAACGGAATACAGCGTGAAACTACTTTTGCGTAAGAGTCACTAAATGTGAGTGCCTTATTCCTTAGCGTCATAATAGCCGGACTGTTAGTACGACCATAGACTAGTAATAAATACTACTATAATATATTTCGCACCGGCAGGAATTGCAGTATATCTGAACAGCCACATCCTTCATAGGCATGAACGTGTATTGACATGGTGATGAGGGGTCTGCCCGAAGTCCTAGGGTGGTGGCACAATACTAAATTCTTATCCAAACTTCCCACAACTACATAGGGATTATTTGGGCCAAGCAATTTGCCAAAATGTGTTCAACCAAAATGGGTCTTGTTTAAACTTTCACTAATCTTCTAAAAAGTCATGAAAAGTCTCGGGTCTTCTCAGTAACACAATGTTGCCTTTGGTGTTCAAAGAAGGTAGGGGGGTCTTTGGGTAAAAGTGATAATTTGAATGTTTTTAACAAGCTAATAGATCTATTTCCATACAGTGGAATCGGGTTACGACTATGATAAGGCCGTGACTAGTCATGCTAATGACGCAAAATCACGGGAAATGTTACGTTATTGTGGTGGCCACCGTGACGTCATTGACCACCAAACTCAACTGACGGAATAAAAATTAAAGCTCGTTTAATCAATAACGGAATAAAGCACACGGGTATGATGGTCAACCGTGACGTCACGGTGACGTCACGGCAGGCAAAACAGATATTGCCAAAATAATGCGGAACGCCAACTCCTCCCAACATGAATCCTTTTTTATAATTCGGAAAAGAGTGCCATATGCCCTCCCCTACGAGTTCTGCAGCCTTGACGGAACCCCCTAAGCCACAGGATAACTTGCAGAATTACTCTGCCTTAGTGGGCCTCAGCTTCAAAGTCCGTGCGGATTTTCTTCCAAATTGCAATTGGACCGTTGTGTTTGTACTTGCATGCCCAGCCATCGTTAATAACTATTTAGTTTTACTTTCAAAATATATGCACGACTTTCAAGTAGTCGCAGCTTGTGACAGCTAGCAGTTCAGTGACAAACACTGTTTGCCAACTCTGAGAATTTGACCCGAAATATACTCGTGGAGGAATAAGGTACAGGGACCATAGGGTTCCTGGAAAACATACATAATCTGGAGAAAGCTTCAAGCAAATTTGAACTTGCACAGGCTCGCTCCGGGAGCATGCGTATGTGACACAAAAAAAAGTTCTCCATGCTACCGTCTAGGGGACCACATTTGGCCATTTGTCTCCTGGAGCAATTGTGTACCATTCCAATATGGCTCCAGGAGCATATTCGAATGTATCATTGCTCCAGGCGGCAAATGGCCAAATGTGGTTACTAGCCTGTAGCAGGGGCAGACTGTTTGTCAAATACTGCATGCTCCCGGTGCGTGCATGTGCATCATTCAAAATTGGCTTAGAATATTTTCGCAAGATTATGTGTATGTTCCAGGACCTCTATGGTCCCCCCCTGCTACTTATGCTACAAGAGAAGAGTATTTAATTTCGGGTCAAATTCTTCAGAGTGGCAAACAGTGTGGTCAATGAAAGATAGCTGTCAAAGATGCCGATCTAACTTGAAAGGCAGTAATGATATTCTGAAGGAAACTAAATAGTTATTAAAAATGGGGGCGCACCCCCCCCTGCAAGTACAAACCCAACCGTCCAATTGCAATTTGGATGACACCCAATCGCACGCACTTTGCAAGCTGAGGCTACACTAGGCCAAGAGTAATTACTGCAATCTTATCCTGTGGTTTATTTCCGTCAAGGCTGCAGAGCTGCAGAATTCGTAGGGGAGGGCCAGAGGCACTCTTTCGAATTTAAAAAGGGATTACATGTTGGGAGGAGTTGGGGTTCCTCATGATTTTGGCACTATCTTGTTTTGCCTGCGTGAACGACACGTTGACCAGCATACCGTGGTGCTTTATTCCGTTCATGCATTAACGAGCTTTAATTTTTATTCAGTCAGTGAGTTAGGGGGTGAAATGACGTCACGGTGTGGCCAAATAAGAACATTCCAGTGAGGTTTGGTCCTTAGCATGTCCGTAGGCCTATAGTGTAAAGATCATGTATGTGAAATAGCTCTAAGTCTTGTAAAAAATTAAATTTATCACTTTTTCCCAAAGACCCCCTATTCTTTGAAAAAAAAAGGAACATTTTATGAGAAGACCTCTAACTTTCAGGACTTTTTAGAAGATTTGTAAGTTTCAAACAAGACCCCATTTTGGGTTTGAAATTTTTGCCAAATTGCTTGCCCAAATAAAATCCTAGTTTTGTGTGGAAGTTTAGTTTGGAAAGAATTTAGGCATTGTTGCCACCACACAGGATTCGGCAGCTCAACAGAATAAACTGCATGTTGAGGTGTGGCGTCGAATACTGAATTCATGCCGGTGCGGAAATAATTATAGTAAGTAAATTAATAGTCCGGTGTACTCACTAGGTCGGCGACACGCTAAGGAATAAGGCCACTCAATAGTTAGTGGGACCTCTTCACGCAACATTAGTTGCACGCTTATTCCGTTATGTCTATGGTGCCCGGGAATGGCTTCCGCGGACGATAGTTGCTTGCACACTCTCACCAAAGGACCCTATTTTTAGTACCTCTGTGTCATCAATTACCCCTAGGTTTGAAAGCGTACAGCCTTTACAAGCATAAGTCCGTTTATACGATAGAGTGTTGTCGTCACCGTGAAATGTATTCCGTTCTACAGCTCCTAAACTCAAATTGATCCAAAATAAGTTCCAGAGTCCAATTACTCTCCTACGAAAACCCTTCTTTTGCTAAACTTATCAATTCACAAGATACCCAAGTCGGCAATTCTTATTTCTATTCTTTCAGCTTTTTTAACACCCCATACCCCTTTTAAATTATCTTTAAAGTTGAGTGACCCCCCCCCCCCAGGTGTGTGGCCCACAAGTATTCGTGGCTGCCTATTCAACCATGCTGAAATAATGAATTTTTTTAGATTTCAATAAGTTCTCGTATTTTATATTGCCAATTGGTCTTAACTAAGTATGACTTCAGCACAATGGAGCGATTTCCAATGTACCTATCCATCAAATAAAGCACATTTCTAGCAGCCTTCAAACTTCATACATAAATTTTGCTCCAGCTTTATATACACTATGTCTCAACCCATGGCACAGTCAAAAGCTTCAAACTCACTACTGATAAATTTTCAAGATTAAAAGATCTGCAGTTAGGTATGAGTCATGATACCCAGAATGCCCAAGGTCAGTTCCTGTACATCATACAGGCTACACAGAGGTCATTGTAATGTGCCCCTGGGAATGATTGACCTATATGAAGGCTGTCTATGCACACAATTAGCAATCAAGGTTACAGATAATCAAACAACACCATTCGTCGGTTGAGTATATGTACCTTTGTGATGGTTTTTTGCATTACAGTTCAACATACATGTAGGAGTGGATTGGAGGAAGGGGTTTTTATTTTAAATGAAACCACTACCTCCTAAAATTGACAAATTTCAAAATTACTTTTCCAGTTTTAGTCTCATCACTGTCACTTCCTTAAATCAACATGTTTCATGGCAGATAGTAAATCTTACATTCAAAACTGAAATTTGGGTTTTTTTTTAAGTTTTCCAAAAAAAAAAAAACTAGCGCGAAGGTGGTGGAGTGTGGAGTGCACACTAACGACATGTGTACATAGGAAGTGGCTCATTCAATTTTTTGTCAGAAAAAAAAAATCATTGGAAATTTTCAACATGCAATCTTACCATACATAAATAACAACTGTTTATTTTAACACACCCCAAATTCAATCTTAACTCAATCTGTAGTAGAAAAAATGGAAAATAAATGGTCCATTTTGAAAAAAATCAATGTTATAGTCTGATTGACTGTACTGGTAAGATATGCAATCATACTTAGCAGCTAGCTAGCTTTGCTGTCTGCGTAAGTATGAATCATACTTAGCAGTGTGCTTGCTGTACTGGTAAGTATGATGAATTAACACTTAGCAGTGTGCTTTGTTGTACTGGTAAGTCTGAATTCATACTTAGCATTGTGCTTTGCTTTACTGGTAAGATGAATCATACTTAGCTTTGCTGTACTAGTGGGATGAGTCACTGAGATACTAGTCAACATAGTTTTTTTCATTATGGACTAAATTAAGTCCATTTTTAACTTGATTTGGCAATTTGATCGGAAAATTAGGACTGTGATGTCATTGTAAAAAAAAAAATGCACATAAACAAGTTGATGAAGAGGTAATAGAAAATGAGAGTTGTGTTATGTTCAATGTGTGTTGTGGTGTATGTATGCCATGCATAGCCGCATGTGTTGTGTACAGATGTTTTTACGTGGATAAATTGAAGAAACATAGGCCTACTATTGTTCTGCCTGGATTGGGGTGGGGGGGCAGGGTATTAATTCTGTCTTGTCCTGAGGGATTTGGCATTGGTACAAGTAAATACTGCCAATTAACTTAGCAGCACCACAGCCTCATAGTGGGGGGGGGAGTATGACATGACTTTTTGCTTTGGGCATTGGGGATTTCCAAACGGTAAACACCTGGAAGTTGATGGCGTTTTAAATCTGTGCTGTTGGTTGGCATGTCCTTTCCCCTTGGAGTCTATTCACATCAACGTAAAGGGGGCGCACCACTAATAGTTTCCGGCAAAATCAGCGTAATCCTAAGTACTCCCTTTTTAAGCGTTTTGTAAAAGCTATGCGCCAACAGTTTTAGGCTATTCTTTTGTCACCACTATTGATTCGAAAGTAAAATTAGTGTCAATGAAAGCTGTGAATTTCCTCATTGATATAAATAGGTAAAGCGCAGATTTTTTTTTTTTACCAAACCAAAAATCGTAGGGAACTAAATGCCTTTCAGGGTGAGCATCGTGTGAGATTTTGGGCCCGAAATTATGCTCCAGAAGCATATGGTCCAGGAGCATAAGTTAACTCGGAGACAGAAACCCGCCTTTGATGAGCGCGTACTCCTGTTTGTAAAAGGGGGCCGATCGATCATCGCATGTGGCTTGTGTCGGACGGTGACCCGCAAAAGGCAACACTTCTGGTGGCCATCAGAGGCCAGTGCATTTTTTTTCCGCATTATACGCAGAGAACCAGGAGGTATGCGCCCGTCAAAGGGTTTCTTTCCCCGACTACAAGGTTCCTGTAGCATAAATACTCTGGAAAAATTCCTGTCGAATATGCTCCTGGATCATATTGGAATGTCCATTGCTTCATGAGCAAATGGCAACTGTGGCTAGCCTGTAGCATTGGAGAACTGTTTTGTCAAATCCATGCAATTCTCCCTGAGCGTGCATGTGCATTCAATTTTGGCTTAGAAATATTTTCTCCAGATTATGTATGTTCCAGGACCCATGGTCCTGTAACCTTATGCTCCAAAAGTATAATTTCGGGTCAAATTCTCAGAGTGGCAAACAGTGGTGTCAATGAACTGCTAGCTGTCACCAAGCTGCCATCTACTTGAAAGTCAGTCATGAGATTGAAGGTAAACTAAATAGGTATTAAACAGGCTGGGCATGAAGTAAACACAACCGTCCAATTGCAATTTGGATGACAATCGCACGGACTTTGAAGCTGAGACACACTAAGGCAAGAGTAATTCTGCAATCTTATCCTTTGGTTTATTCCGTCAAGGCTGCATACTTCGTAGGGAGGGCCATATGTCACTCTTTCCGAATTTAAAAAGGATTGCATGTTTGTAGAGGTGGCGTTCCTCATGATTTTGGCAATATCTTGTTTTTCCTCCGTGGACGTCACCGTGACGTCACGGTTGACTAGCATACCCGTGTGCTTTATACCGTTAGTGCATTAACGAGCTTTAATTTTCATTTCCGTCAGTGAGTTAGGTGGTCCATGACGTCACGGGT
>JAMKCH010012491.1:0-27956 GCA_023653785.1 Ophioderma brevispina | reverse complement strand
ACCGGTTATTGGTATGACCCTAGATGTTAAGTTTACGTGTTGGGCCGTTTTCAAAGAGCCTGTCCCCTGTCCTTATGTAGGATTTGTCCTTTTTTTTCTGCCAAGTTTCTTCCCGTCTGTCAACAGGACAGCGGCGTTAATGGTCCTTCATCAGCCGATAGACGCCGCTCAAATTCAACAACTCAACTCAACATGTTGCCGTACGTGTTGTTGTTAGACAGGGATGACAAATAAAATCGGAACCCCCTGGCCCCTCCCCCCCCCGCAACCCGTGCCAAGTTTTTTCCTTCTTCTTCTGACAAAGAATGAAATGTCAATTCAATTGATGCTTTGAACTAATATGATAATGACTAAGTAGGCAAAAGATTTTCTTGAAATTGATAATTAATAAATTGGTCGTGCCCCGTTTTTCGTCCCCGTTTTTCGTCCCCGTTTTCTAGATTAACCCGGGGGGTAAGCTAGAAAACGGGGACAGAAAACGGGGACGAAAACCGACATACCGATGAAAGATTCCTTCAGCGGTCATGTCGGGTGTGTGTTTTTCGTCCCCGTTTTCCATCCCCGTTTCTTTCTAGATTCCCCGGGGGTATCTAGAAAACGGGGACAGAAAACGGGACGGAAAACGACATACCGGTGATGGATCCTCATCGTGTGTTGTTTTTTTTCGTCCCCGTTTTCCATCCCCGTTTTTCGTCCCCGTTTTTTTTCTTCTAGACACCCTTATTTTTATGTGTAAATTGTATCTTCTTGAATTCTTTTATCTTCCAATGCCGAGACTTCCTTGGAGGGCAAATTGAAGAAATTTCGTATTTTGTGAAAATGTGCCAGTGCCGCTTTAGATTAATACGAGGGCCGTAGCCAGGGGTGGTGCGGGGGGTGCGACGCATCCCCCCAAAAATGATCAAAGGTACGCTTTATGATGTTGAAGGTTCCGCCTTTCATGGTTAAGGTCGTGTTGTCAATTAAACGTTTGCTAAGGGTTGTGGTGCATGGTATATAAAATTACTAAGGCAAGGGGGCTTGTACATCGCATTACGATTGTCGTTTACTAACTTTTTTTCAACGCTGCGACGGAATTTTTTCTTCTAAAACCCCTCTTCCCAACCCCCCCCCCCCCCATATTTTTTACCCCCCCCCCCCCGGCTTCAGAAATTTGGTGACGACGTGAAAAATTTTTGGTCAACCGGGCGAGCGGAGCGAGCCGCAAATTTTTTTGCGTACGCAAAAGGTCCGCTTCGGCAAATCCCAACCACCCCCACATAAATTCCTGGCTTACGGGCTGATTAATAGATCGAGTTAGGGTAAAGGTTAAAGCTGAGGTATACTAAAGGGTGATAAAAGATCGGGTGTAAAGTACTAAATGATACTTTGCAAGCACAAAATACTGTGGTTAAATAAGGAGAAAGGACCACACACGGAAATGCGATATAGTCACGGGTTAGACGCCGGACACTTGTTTCATAGCCGCCATATTGGATTTAACGGAAATACAACAATTTAACCGCTTTTAAACAAAGGCAATTTGGTCTTCAATTTGTAAAGTCTGTTAATTAATTGGATACAATTATCTTTCAAATAAGAATAATAATGCATGGCTTCAACTAGTTATCATTTCGACCACATTTGTTAATGCCTATATACAGCAAATATCATAGCCCGCCATATTGGATTTTCCAGCAGGACTTTCAATCCATTCCTTAGTTTTGCGCTTTTTCCAAAACCAAGGGGCATTTTTCTCAATTTCCAAAATTTCTAAGTAATTCTTACACAACGATCTTTCAATTAAGACATATTAATTGCATGGCTTCGACTTAAATTATCGTTTATGTCAATATGTTAATAACACAAGGGGTGAACCGTTTGTACACAACGGCTGTGTAGTGCTAAAGCATCAGGAAAATTTTAGCAAATTGGTATCTGAAAGGGGACAAAACGATACTATTATTCAGCCTCAGTAAACTATCCTCACACAAAATGCATGGTGCATTTCTGGAATGGTAGCTATAACCAGGTAGGGGACAATCACGGATTAATAGGGTCAAAATTTTAAAAATGAATCCGGTAATGTTGAAAAAAGTATGGCCAAATCATTGTCCAAACCCAAAGGATTCAAAAAAGGTTATGTTTGTAATGCTACAAACCAAGTTTTGGAGTTACGGTTAAACCAACAAAAAACGGGTCAAAAGGTTAACAATTTGCAGTTGACAGTGGTCAATTTTTAAAGTTGCTCCAATTTGGTTAAAAAAGTGGTGCAAATGGTATGGAGATTGAGAAAGCATGCGTATGTTTTACCCCAACATCCCATAACTGCATTTTTTTGCACTTCAAAAATCACGGAGCGGGACCCCTGGTATTGTTTTAGGGGAAATGAAACGCTTACCTCCCTTTTTGAGGTGATCGTCAGATTTAGTAGTCATTTGCCTTAGGGGCATAGGGAGACTGAGAATAGAGATGCACGACCTATTTTGTTGTAGCCTTTTCCTTATCAACATATTATTAAAATATTTCAATATATCCAGCACATTATATTATATTAACAGGGGTAATTAAACCATCAATTCTATGCAAAAAAAGCCATTGTTTTGCCCTGCTTTTATGTGCGATTGCCACAATTTCTAGAAAGTTTTCCCTCAAATGGTTGAAAAAAGTAGAATGAAAATTTCCGAATTCCCACGGATATGATAAAATAATGATATGTTTTAATGGAAATGGAAATCCCAGTAAAACAATAACAAAATATCCCGAACGTGAGTGTTTATCATTGTTTAAACAAATTGTGAAAGGTTACACTCTCCGAGGAAATGTATGTGAATATTTTGGTTCTCAATTTTTATAATTGGGCCCCCTTTTCCTTTTCCCACCTCTCTCCCCTCCCTCTTCCTTAGACCCATCAGATTCCCCTTGTACGCCCTACGTCCCACCCCTCTGCTCCTTCTCCCTCACCCCAACTTTTTTTTTTTTCTCTTGCTGATAGTTAACTGACCATATCTATCGGATGCTTCACACCCTTCCTACCCCTTTCCCCCATCCTCCCATTCTTCCTTTTCCACACTTACGTTGTGTCCTTTATTCTGCATCACCACCATCATTTCTATCCGCACACTATTGGGGTTCCTCGTCTCGATCAACTTTATAGTAGATTCAAATTAAGTGAGATTTCTTGATATTCCAGGTGGGTGATACTGATATGAGGGTTTTAACACCCGGCCATGCAGAGGTTAGGCCTTTGTTGCCATACAACCATATTGAAATCATGCTAACAAAGTCCTGCAGGACTCGGTTTACTGCAAATGATGATGAATTCAGTTAGATACTGTCCGTAGTGATAAAAAGTCGAATTTGCCATGTTGGCCGGGAGTCCAAGGAAATCATAATCTATGAATGCCAAGGTTGGCCATTTGGGATGGCCAAATAGAAACTTAGTTGTGGTATGTGTGCATGTGATATAAGAAGCATTATGTCTCCTATGATGTAATAAGGAATGATATTTTGCAGTGTGAAAGTAAGTTATGTTCAATAACCAAGTTAATGCAAATAATTGCTGATGTAAATTTCATCGATTACGTCAATTGTAACACCCAAGCTATCTTGAGTGAACTAGTTGTATTTTAGATCAGCATTATTTCTGTGACATGATATCATAAAAAATTTTTACCTGTGGCCATTTAAAATCATTCCTCTTACCTCTCACGGCGAATGGACAGACCTAAAACATTTAATGAGGTCTCGCATATTTTGAGATCTACTACAGATATATTGAATATACTATCTTTGGTGCACCAAAATAAACAGGAAACAACGATATTCAATATATTTGGCAAAAAAATTGTTTTGGAGTTCTCTGTTGAGTATGTTTTAGAGTTTAGTAAAAACTTACAACCTATTTTTGTGTCGACGTTGGAGAATGCTATAAAACATTGGGCATGGCATATCCTGCCTTCTGAAAATAAACACCGGGTTCATCCTTCATGTAAGACTGCATGGAATTAGCCTACTAGCATGAAATCTTCTATAAGAGGATCAAAGGATTACAAGGATTGTACAGCTTTATTCCGTAAAAGAGTCTTTACTCTAGTCTAACTCAGGAATATCTTACATCAAGAACACACCGGTATTTGCTCCCATAACATCCAGCAAAGCCTGTCCTTGTTGTACCACGCATTGTTCTTTGTCAAAGACTCGGTTTAAATAATTCGTGCGATGGGGGGGGGGTGAAACTCAGAGAGGTTCGTAGAACCAAGTTGGTCCCTTTAGCTGATAGTACCCGGTAGTTTATGTTTCCACAGAGTAATACAGTTACAAGGTCTAGACTAACCACGCACAGCTTTTTAACAGTAACGACCTTTAGATTTCATGTTTTTGAGGGCGCAGATGCGTAAGAGACCTAGTGCCTAACTTTCCACGCAAGAAGCACGTATTCTGATAACTTCTTGAAGATGTGGAAAGTTGGACATTATGTCTCTTATGCATCTGCACCCGCAAAACCTGAAATTTAAAGGTCGTTCATAACACAAAAGGAATCCATGATTACATATAAAACGCATTTTTTTTTTCAGGGAAATATTTTTTGGCAAAATATGGACATATTAAGACAAGTGGAATTCGTCCTCTATTATTATAATTACATAATTGATGCAGAGTCTATCTTCACGGGGTATTCGATTCCATCTACCCTCTTCAATTTCCAAGTTAAGAATACCAAGCCTGAGTTTAATAATAATATTCTAAATGAAAACGTCTCTATGTTAAACAGATTCACAATGTAAATCATATTTAAATTGAGAATACAACTGCAATTTCGAATAAGTTGCAATTGACTGGGTGAATGTTTGTATATGGATATATCCTGACATCTTTGTTTGAATGACATAAAAGCACCAATATTTGTAAGCCTGAGCAACCCACGCTTCACTAAAACCCATGGTAAAGAGTGTATTTTTTACATCTAAGGCCCAACAACCCTTACCACTTTCAGCTCTAATGTATTGAAACACTGGTAAAAGGCCCTAGTTCTATCAATATCAAGAAGACACAACCAATACTTAATACGCTTACTATGTAATGTGTAGAATGTATCGCCCAATTTCCCCGCGTACGTGACAGCCGGGGATGGTGGAACTAAAATTTACACCCAGATAAGTAAAGGAATTATAACTTCAAGCTGTACATTTATATCATAGAACCATTTTTCAATTCGCTTCAAATGACCTCCACGTTTAAACACCACGATTTTGTCTTGCTAATATTCACAGATAACTTCCAATTTTGACAGTACTCGCTTAAGATGTTCAGCTGGTTTTGGAGACCAAATATAGTGTCACTCATCAGAGCAAGGTCGTCGCAAATAGGAAGTGGCTACAAAAACAGTGCTTAGAAATTAAACACTTTTCTAAACACTATTTTTCACCACGTTTCTAAACATTTTGAAATGTCTGTTTAATATCTAAACACCTTATATCTAAACATGTTTTAAAATCTAAACATGTTTAGGGATTTAATATTAGGTGTTTATACATTTGATGCCAAGTGTTTAGGATTTAAACATGTCAAATCTCTAACACTAATTTGCACCATGTTCTAATTCTAAACACTGTTTTTGCAGTGTAATACTGGTCTCACATATCTATTTTTGTACATCTTCAGCATTAAGACGCTCACTTAAATCGTTGATAAAAACATTGGACAGAAATGGGGAGAGTAAAGAACTTTAGCTACCTTTGTTGCACACCCAAAACAAGGAAATGATTGTTTAATGCCGGTTGATGTTCTCACATGGGCATTCATATTGCAAAACATAGAAGAGAGCATCCTTAGAAATTACCAGAATACCAGAGGACTGAAGTTTTCTTTAGTGCCTTCTGGAAATAAAAAAATTCTGCCTTTCTTTTGTGAAAAATATTTGTCAATAACAGTTCCCAGGATAAAAGCATTGTCAGTTATCCTAAATCCCTCCCAAACCCCGTTTTTCCTTCTCCTGATGGATAAGGTTGGTTGCATTACCCCAATGGCGTAAATTTCTTTGAGCAAGTGGGGGGATGGGGTTTGAATGAAATTTAATATGACCGAAAGAGGGTTTGTTGAAATGATCCATTACTAGCAATGTGCTCACTCTAAGCGCGCTAAAAATTTTGCCATTTAGAAGCTAAAATCGTTCAAAATAGAATCTTGTAATTAGAACAAAATGCGCTCGAAGCGCGTGCAATTTCCATTTTTAACTATTTTGGTAAATATGGGTGTTATTTGGTCACAACACATGAACTGGCCATCCACATTGGGGGGGATGATCGTATTGACCATACCCCCTCATCAAAATATTGGGGGATAGATCGCCCCAACCCCCTCCCAGGGTTTACGCCTATGATTACCCCATGTGTTCAGCCTTTGCAATTGAAAGACAAATCGATTTAAAAAAATACTTTAGTAGGTATGAGAGAGATTCCTCTGTGGGTTCGCTGATGCATCGAGTGAACCTTTTCTGAAACTGTGTCCAATAGACCGTATTCAATAGTCCAGCCATGTTGTGACAAGTATAACTCATTCCAGTACTACAAAATACCTTCACCTGTCAATTTATCCCTGTGGCAATCGCAACATGGATCGTTTACAGCTAATGTATGCGTCCTGGAATGTAATGCATCTTGTCCACCAACATGTCTGGTGGCTGACGTCTATTGAATACGGTCTATTAATCCATCCGAACAGATTTTATTAAACAGGCGAACAGTAGGTCAATCAAGGATTGATGTCCGAATTTAAAAAAAAACTCTGGTGGAAACCCCTGAATACTTATGCTTTTCCTTTCATTCAACATTTTGATTGCCAATCAACAACTTCATCGTGTTTATTTCGTGCTTTCAGAAAAGCATTCAACTTTTCAAGTCATCATCGATTTTTTCATTTTCCAAGGAATCTGCAAAACATATCGCAACATTTACATGATCATCCCCTACATAATCCACTCAATCTACAGTATGACCTAGACATAATGCTACAGAAGGTTTTTTCGCTGTACTTGCTGTAAAAACCCTCCCAAACAACATATCAAAAGGTAGAAAAAAGGAAGCATTGCAAGACATGCTAAATTGCATAAAAACCTATATGCTATTTTTGGCCTATATATTGGTTATTATTCTTGTTTTATTGAAATGATTATGTTTTTTACAACATATTAAATCTTGTTTCATTAACTTTTATGGTTGTGCTTGCAAATGTGTGTAATAATTGTACATTAAAGTTGGAGTGATTTTCAATGGCTGCCGTTTTTTACGGCCAAAATTGAAACCGCCGCCAAAATCGAATGATGGGACCAGGTGTCTTGTGTGTTTCAATTTATTTAGGCAGTTCGAAACTCCCTGTATGAATGGTCCATCCTGGATGGGAAGGGTACCTGCTCTCTTGTGATTGAAGAAAGGTTCATCACGGTTAGTGTTATTCTGAAGCCGTTTTACCAAGTGTTGAAACCCTGTGTTAATGCACTCCTCAGCTGATTCACCTTTGATTCTTAGGTTTGGGTATCCTTCTGTCAGTCATCTACCTCAGGGCCTCCAGGCAGCACAATGGTTTTTCCAAGATGTAAGGGTGGTCAAGCGCTTCTGCCCTAACATGTTCCCCAAGCACCTGGTTAAGCATCATCAAGTGCCAGCCTTAGCAGCATCACGTTTGTGTTTTGAACTTCTAATGGATTTTAGTGTGTTTTTTTTAGTTCTTCTCTAGCATTTGTAACTTTTTCAATTTGAGCAATCAGTAGTCCGCTTCTTTCTCCTTGGTAGCATCTCAATCAGTGAATTATTTCTGTGTTCGCTGTTGTGAGGATATCAGAATACTGTACTGGCGTTTTTTGTTTTCAAGGCTTGACAACAAGATTGTGAACTTAGTCTGTTCTGCTACAGTAACTGCTTCCAAAGTTTTGTATTTCCCTCTAAATACTTCTACATTGATTGTTTTCATGGGATCTCGAAGAAGACTTATCTGGCCCCCACAGAGATATTATATATGACTTAACAACTTCAAAATTTTTGTAGGCTCTGTTAATCTACTTCTTTCTGACCTGAATGTAATCCAGCTGGACAGGTTCTCCATTTGGGCGACGCTGTGTCCACAGTCTACTTCTGATTTTGGAATCCTGGCTTAATGGCAATAAGGTTAAATTTTTCCATTAAGTCCTGTCATGTTAGCATCCATTTCTGTTGTCTCGTTGGTTGCAACAGGGTGTCTTCAGGCCCATGCTTTGTAATCTCCAGGGCTGTACAGATTAATTGGACTGGACTGTGGGGGCGGTGGATAGTTCACGGTAAAAAATGAGAGACATGGGGGTGTGGGGGTCCTTCCACTTCGGTTACGCAGAATGTGCCTCGGGATAGACCCTTTTTTCAAACTGTCTTGTACCCAATGACCCTTGTGTGCTGCTGTCCGACCTATTACCCAGGCTATACCAATTTCATACGATTTTCCGGTCACTTCATCGTGCGATGATCAAGTAGTCTCGAGACGTCACATGTTGGAATTACCATGCCAAACGGGGTCGTCGCCCCTTTAACTACATTGATGTGATTGCGCTAGACATCCAGCAGGATCCATCTATCCCCATGCCCCAACCTATGACAAACAGGGACATTTGGCGCTACATGGTGAGAAGCATCTCGGCTGCGGCCATTAAATAGATAGATAGATACCAATGGTCTTGTTTTCTGCTATCCACTTTGTTCATACATTTGCAAGTATGCGCGCAAAAATTTTGACGAATTATGATTTCATGGCAGCATTTTATAATTTTCGTGGTCAATTGAACTCTGTAAGAGAGGCACTTCCGATTTGTTACCTCAGCGGCACCTCTTAAAGTTTCCTACTGGATGACCCCATTTTTATTGAGCTTGTGTACTGAATGATATATTTGGTACATTTAACTGGTGGACCTACTTTTCACCGGCTGAGGGCTCATTATAACCATTACCTTTCAGATAGGGAGTGCCCCCCCCCACTAGTACATTTTTTTGTTATCTAATTGACCCAATGTGTTTGAAGTAAATAACTATCTAATAATAATTGGCTAAATAAAGATATCCCATGTGGAATTGTAGTCGACAAATCATTAGAATGCAAAAGTAATTTTGGTGGGAAAAAACTGCGGGCCATCTTGACGAATGACATCATTTGTCCAGTTAAATATCAATTGCAAGTGCTACACATTTTGAAGGCATAGGCATGAATAACATGTTCAAATACTAACAGAAATTTTGAATGTTCCTAAACATGCCTGTATGATCTACCAAACATTGTCGAAATATGGGCAAATACGTCCCGTAATATAAATGCAAATAGCAGTCTTGCCAGGCTTCCCGTTTTACCTTTTTGATATGTTGTTTGGTAAGAGCGTTTTACTACTAGTTACCAAAAAACTTCTGTAGCAATTTTGTCCAGGTGTACCTGGGATTGTCATAGATGGGGGGGATATCAGGGTTGTTAAAAGGAGCTGTTTAAATTAAAACTTCCAAATATATGGAAGGTCGTGGGATATCCACAGCTCGGCGATCACACCATGGAAGAAGAGATAGAAGGAAGCACTTCCACAATCCGATTTTAATGGTTTATCCATTCACCCGCACAAAAGGACGGAATTTCAACATCGACCCTTTGATCATAAACCCTCTGCCGCAATCGATGATCGGCGAGCAATCATGACTGTAGAATTTTTTGAAAAACCTATGTCGAACAAGTAAAAGTGTAAAAGTGGTAAAAGTATATTGCTATTACAAAATGTTCCGGCGGTCTCGGTGTGTAGGTGTTTTGTTTTCGTTATATAAGAGTTAATGTACATCATTATGATTTCAGCGTTACAGCCCAAGACTGCCCAGTGTGAAAAATAAGATGAAAATTTGGACTAAATTTGAAAGTTGGACCGGGGGCGTCTTGGATTTTCGTTGGGTACCCCTGCTCGTTCCAGGGGTTATGAAAGTGAACTCTAACGGGACCAATTTTCAGTTTAAAATATACCCGGCCCCTAATGTGGACAGCTTTGGTGAATATTATACTAGTGTTCAGTGAAAATCTACACCTAAACGGTGCAGCTTTAATATGACATCCTTACTGTACTTTTTAAAATATTTTCCCACTTAGTATTATCCCAGTTATATGTATTGTTATATTACCCTCAATTTTGATTAAAAAATATTTTCTCAATTTATTTGAGAAAAGAAAATTATATATGGGAAGTGGAAGTGATGTAATTCAGATGAATCATTATGTGAATTCCATGGTCAGCTAGTGCAAGGTTATGTTTATGGCATGATGCTGTGTAATGTCTATTTTAAGATTGAGGATCAAAAATTGTGGACAGATAGAAATAGTGGTTGTTATCTGGACTGATATATGTGGCATATTAGTGTCGTCGAGGGATTATTTAACCTTGTCGTGTTGAACTGCTGGACAAAAAGTTCTCTGCAGGACTGAGAAGATTCTTTTGGAATATATACCATTGGATTTTTCTCCTGATTCTCAGCAGTTAAAAAAATTCTATCGACCAAACTGGCCACCCTAAAATTCAGTTTGCCACTGTTGATGAAGGAAATTGTTGAAAAAGAACTGAGTAAACTGGACCCAGGTAAAAGTACTGGTTTAGATGGCATACCTTCCCAGATTCCTTAAAGATGGTGCTTCAGTTTTAAAAACTCCTATTACTCCATTGTAAAATCAGTCCATTATAACTAACACTGTGCCAAGTGAATTTAAACTTGCCAAAGTCCAACCTGTATTTAAGAAAAACAAACCGACGCGGTTGGTAACTATAGACCGGTTAGTGTTCTCTGCAGTGTATCAAAAATTCTTGAAAAGGCCATTTCGACACACGTGCAACCACTTACCTTGTTGAAAACAAGCTTTTGTTCGAAAATCAATCTGGGTTTCGGCAATCATTCTCCACAGACTTCTCTTCACCTTTAAGACCACATTAAAAACATCATCTCTTGGTCTTTTACGGGCATGGTCATGTGTTCTACAGAAGGCATTTGGACAAGGCAACCATGATATCCTTGTAGTAACTAAAAGGAATGGGATATGAGTCTGTGGAGTGGTTCAAATCATATTACTGGTAGCAACAGGTCGTCCAATTAAAATTACATTTCTAAACCATTCGAACTATTTGCGGGGTTCCCCAAGGCAGTATTTATGGTCTTTATGTTGTGTTATATTAAGGTATGTGTATTACTATTGACACAGAGTGTATTAAAATAATGCTTATGCTGACGAAACCCCCTCGGCCAATTTTATTTCCACAAAGATCTGATGTCATTTCCACAAAAATGGCTTCTTTTCTAGAATCATGAATAAGTGGCTTATCGATAACAAATTGTCTTTACATTATGGGGGAAAACTGAAAAGTATTCGTTTGTTCAAAAGAGGAAGGGGTTAATTAAGGAGAAGATTTTCACACATTCTATGGTCAAAATCTCTGCTGGTCCAGTAGAGTTAATACTTAGGTGTTTGTATTGATCAACGGTCGGGGAAGAGTATACCGATAATTCATCCAGAATCTAATGCCTTAGACTGCAAATTTCTTATCGGTAGGTGGTTGTCTGAATCAAAGTTGTAGGAAAATCCTCTGTTCTGCCCATTCAGGTCATTTTGATTATGCTTCATTGCTTGGTATTCTGGTCTCAATAAAAAAAACTCAAAAATAGACTTCAGACACTCAAAATAAGATGGCAAGATTTATTCTTATCTTGGACCCCGGACACATGTTAATCAAAAAATTCTATTGTAGTTTGATATTTAATATGTTAACATAACCGAGTTTAGGTTTTAACGGACTTTGCCATGTTCACCAAATATTCATAACAATAGTGCACATATTTAAGGATCCTTTTAATTAAGCTTATGTCTACTATAAATAAAATTAACTGAATATAACATATTGTGTTTAACAGATCCCACAAAAACAAAAAAATTCATGCATATCAATTAGGCTCCGCGAACAAACAACACCACTTGGTGGTTTATAAACTGACCGGGACAAAACCCTTGATTTTTTCACTCATATCGTTGTGCAAAACAAAATAATCCCATCTATTACATTACATTTCTTTGCCAATGGTGGCAATTGCGATAATTCACAATGTAATTTTTCATGATACATGATGTAATACATAAGCCTAATCCACTGCTATCATGCAAACGATAATTCTTGACGCAAAACAGACAGCCAGTCATCGTATACACCCAAATCGGCATCCTTCAGGCACTTGGCAAAACATAGCTACATATCCACGTACACAATAGTCCTAACAAATGGCATCAAACCAATCAACAAGACCATCTGAACAAAATCCCTATTTTACATCGGCTTACTTCATTTACTCGGCAGGGAATAATCATACGTAATTAACTAACGGAAACTACGCACCACGAAGCGGGTCGCCCTGAGTCATAATTCTTCACCAGAATTATACACACTGAGAGTGGTGCTTACAATCAGTTCACAGTTTTCAAGTTCATTTTATTCTCACCATCTTCAGGATTAACAAAACAAAGGAAATCAAATAAATGATATTAAAATTAAAATACAATTGTTTAAAGGCAGGTGACATATACGCAATGGGGCTAAGAAGTCCACAATAATCCTTATTGATATTAGATACATAACAAAGCGATGAAGATAGTATTAAATCATTGGGAATCTATTATAATAAGATTTCATAGTATAGAAAAAAAGGAGGAAGATGGGTGTGGGGAGAACAAATTAAAATCAAGTGACCTTTAGGATTGACCCCCCACCCATTGGGAGATAAAAACTTATTGGTGAGCCCCAAGGGTTGCGACAAAACAAGAACAGGACCAAAAACACAGACAAGATAAAAAAACAAGACAGAACAAAACAGGGACAGGACAAGGGGTAACATGAGTGAACACATTGATGTAAATACACAAGGGTAAAAAACATAGACGTAAAGATGGCAAAGTGATGTGAGCTATCTGTATGAAAAAAAAATCATGAAATAATGCAAACGACTTGGCCTAAGGAGATACGTAGGCTAGATTGAAATTGTTCCTTCGCTCGTACGATAATGAATTAATGAAATGTAATTAAGTGTTTAATTGTACAAACACTAGGAAAGTTACTGATTAACAGTCAGTAAGAATATTTTGATAAATATAATCTTAACCATTATGAAAATTAAAAATAAAAAATTTTTTATTTTTTTCAGTTTTTTAATTTTTTGATTTTTAAGATTTGTTTTAAATATTTGAGAAGATTTTGATGATTGTAAGTTTAAGTCAAGCGAATTCAGATCTTAGGACCGGAGTTTTTCATTGATTTTAGTTAAATTCAAAATAGCTTTAATTGGAATAAATTTTGCTTGCATGTTTGTGTTATAATAGGGATGTCTTTGTGTTAAAGAAAAAAAAAATTCACAAATGGATTTTGGAAGGTTATTATAAACATAGCGGTGCCTGAAGATTGCCGTTTGAAGTTTATTTATATCGAATATGTAAGTGGTTTTAATTTATGGAATTAATGCTTGGTATGAGATAAAAGGGAAGAACCAGTGCAACTAGGATTGCTTGTTTTTGAGTTTAAATAGTCGATCAAGATGGGTGGGATAGTTGAGTTCCAGGGGACAGTGAGAATGGATGAGTGTATGTTGGAGTTTGCCAAGCAATATACTGGTAAAAATATATGGAAGAAGCGAGTGTTATTAAGTGAACAAGATCTCAGGTGGTAGTGTGTGTTTGAGTCTTTTAAGAAACCCAATACTCCTAGAGATTGGTTTGTGATCTTGGAAATATGGGTCTTTCCAATTCCTAGTTTGTCAATTACAACTCCTAAGATGTGGTGTTGTTGTGGGATTATTTAGTATTATCAATTGTAGTTGCAGTTTAGGAGGTTTGTTGACTTCTTGGTAGAAGTGAATGTAAATTTGTTTTTTAACATGAGTAGAGCTTAGTAGCTTTAAACCACTTTGTGACATGAACCATTTAAGTGTTGAAAGTGTTAATGAGGGGTAGCTAAGTGGGATGGAAGAGAAAGATGTTGGTGTAATCTGCAAAAAGGACAAAAGGTGAAGGTCAGATGAATGAGGAATATCATTCAATACAAATAAGGAAAGAAGAGGGGACCAAGTATAGAGCCTTGGGGAACCCGCATTGAACAGGTAGACGACAAGAGGATGAGTATCAAAACCGGTAAATTGTTGACGATTGGAAAACCTCATCTCTCATCACAACCCCGCCTGATCCCCCCCGCCCCACTCCTCACCAGCTAACGCCACAAACATCCCCCTTGAACCCTTTAACCCCCACAGATCACCATCTCTTCCCATACAACCCTCATAATACGCCTTACTTTTTTCCCAGGTAGTCTGTGAGAGCGTTAAGGGGTTCCGCGTATACCGTTATGTGCGGAGAGCTTGGTTAGGAGAATAGAATGATCAATGGTGTCGAACGCCTAGATAGATCAAGAAAAATTACCATGGGATGATGATCAATTGAGCGGGGAAGAGAATTTGTCATAGATATCAAGAAGAGCCAGGTAAGTGGAATGTGTTTACATAAGCCATATTGCTTGGTTGAAGGCTATTATGGGAAGAGAGGAAGTTGTCAGCCTATTGTAGATCAGGCGTTCGAGGGTTTTAGAGAAACGGGAGTGAAATCGGGACGGTCAATTGGGAAAAGATATGCGGATTCATCCTTCTTGAGACTGAATAACTTAGCACCTTTCAATCAGAGGGAAACACCAGTAGAAAGGGAAAGATTAAGACATGGGCAAGGGGGTAAACATATGAGGGGGAAATTTCTTTACTACGGACGGGAATTATGTATCAAACACCAGAACTATACCGTCCTTAATTTGGAGATAATATGAGGTTTCTTGGATGATGTTGGATTGAAGAATACTAACTTTTCAAAGGGTGCCTTTAGGAAATCATGGGACTGGATGAAGAATTGAATCGGACTAGCATTTAGGCCAATTTCAGCAAAGAATTTGTTGAACTTCCGCATGTCATTGGGATCAGAAACTTTGTAGCAACATCAATAAAGTATGTGGATTGGAGTTTTTATTGTTTTGCCACGGATGTTGATTAATAGTTTTCCACGTGTTTAATATTGTTTTTATAAGAGTTAAATTATTTGCTGAAGTAGAGGTTTTGCGCGAACCATTTTGTTAGATACGTTAATTTATTCAGATAATGAATATATTTATTTTTATTTTCATCGTTTGGGTGTTTAAGATAATGTTTGTATAATTTGTTTCTAGTATTTATTGACTTTTGATGCCATTGGTTGATCAAGGTTTAGGCCTCTTTGTTATTTTATTTTAACGTTAGGTTAAGTGTTTTATCATATAAGATGAGAACTTATTAATAAATAGGTTGTAAGTAATCGTCTGCAGAATCACAGTTTGTTAATCATTCCAGTATTAGTTGCCCTATTTCATTTCCACGTAAGGCAATATTAACTCTATCTATTTTGCGAGTCGTATAATAATTATCAGATTAGTAGAAATTGGTTGTATTTTAGTATTTAGAATATGAAAACAGGGGAAATGATCAGTGATATCGTTGAAGAAAATCCCTGAAATGATTTTGTTATCAAGAGTTATTAGTAAATAATTATCAATTAAAGTGGAAGTTTGGTGGTAAACACGCGTTGGTTATCGATTAAGGGATTTATGTTTGTATTAAAATGAGACAGAATAAAATGGTGTTATAAATTCATTTGTGGTTATGGTGCGAGGAATTGTTTTAAAAGATCAAAATTGAAGTCACCACAGACAAAAGCATCTTTACGTAGGAGGCATGTACCCAAAAACGGGGAATAAACATCTGGCGATGAAAATGGGATGATAACAAAATACTATTAAAAAAATCGTTCAGAGCCCATAATAAAAAGCTAACCAAGAAAAAAATAAAAAAAGATTATTTTGCAACAATTACATTCTGATTAGATCGTCAAAATCATCTGATCCAAAGAAATACGGGAAATAATTAACCCAGACAAGAAAAAATCTGACCTAAATATTCCGCTTATTCACTTTTCAATCATATCAGTAAACTCAGCAGTACGATGAAAACAATTCTACGATCCACCTTTTGATCCACTTCAAGTAACATTCTTCAATGAGGAAGGAAGGAAATGAATGGTACTATCACTCTATAGAAGTCTAACACGTAATTAAAAGGCTTAAAAATGGTAAATCAGTGGGTCCTGACTTTATCATAAAGAATTTATCAACACAGTCACTGAGGATGTTTGATATGCTGGTGAATTTTTCAAGTAGACTAGTATACAGGGATCGTCCCTGATGGTTGGTGCATAGGCAATATCATACCATTTACAAAAATAAAGGATCAATTGATGATCCAAATATAAATCGTGGGATACCTTATTTACAGCATTAATTAATACTCGGCTTCTAACTACCTGGAGCTACGGGGTACTATTGGTAACGAACAAGCAGGTTTTGGTCATGTATTCGTTCTTAAAGCCTAATTGTATTTATTGAGCAAGCGTAAAAATGTACGGTGCATTTGTTGATTACAAGAAGGCATTTGACTTGATCAATAGAGCTGACTTGTGGGACCACGGTAATTCCAAATGGCTTAATACGGAAAGATAATAAAGGCAGTTTAACAACAATATGTCTGAACATCCAAAGCTTCGTGTGAATTAATAATGGAATCTTCTCAAACGAATTTCAATGTAAGATAGGCGTAAGACAAGGTGAAAATCTTTCACCTCTACTTGTTTTTTCAATTTTCTTAACGACTTGAATCTTTTCTTTTTAAATATTAAAGGGATTGTGAAATATAGAAATGATGCAAATATATCCTCTTATAATGATGACATTGAATGTTTCTTAGATTATATGTATTACTCTACGCTGATTGATACTATTATGAGGGAATCCACCAACATATTTACAAAAGAGTCTTGATGCCTTGAATTCATTGTAATATGTGGAAACTTACTGTCATTTCTAGTAAAACTAAGGTTGTAATATTTCAAGGGGAAATAAAACTCGTAAAAAACCTAAATTTACATTGGAAAATGATTACTGTAGATATCACAGGATTTGATATACCATATGTATTCCATTCAATTTTAACGGTAACTTTAACAAAGCAATTAAAAAGCAAATTTCTCAAGCAAAAAATGGCTATGTTCAGCTTGTTATCTAAAGCTACTAAAGTTGTATTCCAATTGAATAACATGTGAGCTTTTGATCGACTTGTTTTACCAATTCTTGTCATATGGAAAGTGAAGTCTGGGGTTTTGAAAAGTTTCACCAGGTTGAAATCTTTTATAGAAACTTCCTCGCCGAATTCGAAAATCAATAAACAAAAGAATTGGCTGTGTTGTTGTATGGTGGAATGAAGTGTAAATTTTACCATAAATAATCCATTTCTAAAAGGATGATCATTTTTTGATAAAAATAATATCGGGAGAAACCAGAACAGATTGACATACCGTATGTACAACTTAATTAAATTTGCTGATATATGAAAACGACCAAATTTTTTAGCTCTAAATGGATTTCAAAAGTTAAAATGATTAAATAATTGTGGCTTCAGTGAAATATGGCTAACTCCGATTCTATGTAAATACAATGGATTTAAAACGACTTTTGAAAAACAGGCTTTGAGACATTGATAGACAAACTTGGTGTTGTGAAGTCTCACCTAAACAGCCAAAGCACTAATTATAGAATAGGCCTAATTTTTAAAGATAAACTTAAAAATTTTGCGCCTTATAAACATTATTAGACAAAAACTTCGATGAATCAATTTAGGTAGAATTTAGTGTAGAAAATCATAAAACCACCGTGTAACTCAAATATATATAATACTATTATTGATGCTAATGACAAAAAATTGTAAACTTTGTAATTGGATGTCATGGTGAGAATTCATTACTTATTGAAGTGATAAATTTCAAAAACAATAGGAGAAAAGTATATACTCATACTTCTGTATATAACCCTAACATACCTCACAATGTAAAATCAACTCAATTTAGAGTGCTTAAAATCCTTGCTACGGAGTCGAATAATTATGTGCAGAGTTTAAATATAATTATCACCCAAATTCTTGTTATGACAATGTATTTCATGTGTGCCCATCATAATTTCATTCTAATGTTCTTTCTGTATGTTGCTTATGTTCGCTTAATATTATATTGTAACTCGTTTTTTTTTTTATATGTATTTCTCTGTCACCCTGTAAGGGGTCCAATGAGAATTAATAAACAAACAAACCAACGCCGTAGGTTCGGCCTATGCTAAAAAAACAGCGCCCCTGCGGCGCGTTGACATGATGCTGACTTGAAAATGCACCAAATGTTCAATCATTGCTTGTTGGTTTTAAAAGCCCGGTTTAGCGAATAAAGGTAAGTTATAAAAGGCCCCAATATGCACCCAATAGATTCATCGTGTCGTTTGCTGTCCGCCATAGTTATTAAACGAGTAGCTTCAGTGGTCTCACGTAATGGGTCATAGGTCACAGACTCAAGTAGGCTACGCGCTACTGGATCGGGGATAGAAAGCTATAGCGTATCGTATGACGATTTAGTCGCACTAACTACGGATCCCGCTACGGTTCTTGTTGGCCGAATATTGCGAGCTATGAACAGAGATTTGACCGCATATGCTTAGGTCCAGGGGCTGGAGTTGGACTTTGAAACTGAACTGACCACTCACGGGGGTTTTCTACACATACTTGCCAAAGATAGATACCAAAAACCTTACAAAAGGAAGCGTCGCCAGCAATTTATTGCAATGCGATGCGAGTTCAATGGCGCAATTGAATTGAAGGTTGTCCGCTTTGTCGAGTCGCTGTTTACTCAGTCATAGAACTATAAGAAAATACAGAAATGTACAATTCTGCTTACAAACACTACTAGCTAGGATAGAATATGTCGAATTTGAAGATACCACGTTTGGATAGCACAAGCCGGATTTGAGAAGGTTTGAGAGCCTTTTGAGGGCAATTGAACCCCCATGCAATAACCGGTGAAGGGATAGGAAAGTATACCCAAGGCTGACATACCTACAGCTACATGTCATGAGGGGAGAAGTGGAGTGTGGTGCGGTGATCTGCATGCAATGGCCGAATTGCGTGTCCATGCATCAGTGGTGATGCATTTAAGGCTAACATGGATCGCACAAGATATTTGCGATTTAAAAACATATAGGTAGGTAAGACGCATTTTATAGCTTCAACGCTTGAGGACTCCATGAGGAGCTCGAGCATTACGAGCCGGCATCCACGGGCCTGGCATACAGGACTACATATATTGCCCGGTGTGAAACGGGGGGGGGGCGGGGTCGTAGTGGAAAGGGTTGCGTGCATTATGCGGCCGAGTCCATTTCTCTCAACTTGGGGCTCGGGCTGGGGCTTCACCCCAAATATCCACCCAAACGTACATGGTTTTGCATGCAACAAGTCCAGCCTCTGCTGTGCCCTTTTCTTCAAAAATCCGGGATTATGATATGGAACGCAACAAACTATCAGGAGCGGGATCAGGAGGGTAGGGTTAAAGTACCCGGGGGGGGCGGCACTCATGTATGTGGAAAGTGACGGGGATGTGCGGATTGGACTTTCAGTGCAGGCTTAATTGGGGCTTCGTAAGACCAAGTTCGGTTAGAAAAGAGACGAGGAGGGAGAGCGAGAGATTGACTTTTAAAAATTATCCCGAGGTATTAGAAAAAACGGGGGAAAATGAACATTATAGGCCTGCGCCCGGCTTTTGGAGCCTGAAGATTTGCACCCCCATCACTATTATCATGAATAAGTTAAAAAAACAATCTTCGCAAATTTATAGCCACTGTTTAATAAATGCTGTCCATTTACAGACCTAGTTTCCCTCGTAATTTTCTTTGCAATTTTCTTGATTTTTAAAAACATGCGTCAAATTACAATATAAACCTCAGTTCAAAACTGTATAATTTTAGACTTTTTCCATCGAAGATGGGTATAAAGTCGGAGTGGATAAAAAGCACAGATGCAAGGACCATAGCATGCGTGCAGCAAGGAAATAATTGGCAGAATATCGCAGTTACGCAGAGTTGGGTAGTGGTCCGATCATGTAGCAGTACAAAGTCCTCCTGCGTTCCAATTAATTTTAAGAATTTAAGAAGTGGATATATCCTACTAGAAAATTCACTAATTTCTCTAAGCGCTAGACAAAACGTTTGATTGGTTGACAGCCCACCCATCACAGTGGAAAACTTCTCAATTCATTGGAAACGTTAATGGATGATATGGCACCCTGGTCTGAGGAATAACCATAGTGTACATGCCCAGATAACACCACAAATCTGAGTTACAATATGCTCATCACACAGAGGGCACATGCAGTCAGTGGTGTACACGTAACAGAGATTGACATGAAATATATTGTTGTGCATTCTAGGATCAGATAGAATACACTAAACTCAGGGGCGGTGTGTTTTCTAAATACACTTGGAATTTAAGCTATGAACTGTGCCAATATAGGAGTTGATTACTTCGTTGCCTGTTATAGTGACAAGCAGCTGTTTAAAACATGTTCCGGTAAGTTGAATTTTGTTAATTCTCGGTGCGAATGGGCGGTGGTAAACGATTAGGCTCTATTGATGAAACGACCCAACAAGTTCCAATTTAATACTGAACAAGAATAGTATTTTAAAAAGGACAACCATCGCTAGCGAGGATGTTAGTTAGTAAATAAAAGACCCCAAGAAAAGTAACGCAGCATGCTCTAAATACTCCCCATAGGTAAAAAAAAAAAAAAAAAAAACAGTGGTCTTTGCATACAAAAAAAAAATTATATCAATAGTTCGGTTTCGTTCGAATTTTGATACCCGTCTTGCCCCATGCGGATCAATATCGCCAACACATTACCCATTATAAGAAAAGTTCTCCCCTTTTTAAAAGTGCAAATTAGAAAGGGTTTTATAGCAAAATTGATGCCATTCAGCGAAAGACCGCATTCTTCCCGTGAAGTGTGTGTCACTTTAATGCATGGCTAATGCATGCCGTGTGTTTGAACCGTGTAATAGATGTCTCAGTTTGCAACTTTCAAAATGTGAAAAACACACTTTCGTAAAATGGACCATTGTGTGGCGATTATATGATCACAATGGCGCAAGAAAGAAAAGGGTGTCACAATGGCAGAACAAAACAGACTAGTGATATCATTTCATGTTTTGTGCATAGACCAAGGTTTGTAACTATGGGGTAGGTGGGATTTTAGACTACTGCGTATTTTTGGGGGTCTTTACTTACGATTTCATAGGACACCCTCTATCTTCGAGCGATTACTATAACGACCGTATATATTCAGGCGTCAACCACATTCATGCATCAACCTTAATTTGAAATACCAACGGTTGGAAATGCGCCTTTATACAGTATACCCATTCATAAGGTGAGTGCCCAATGTGGAACATTGTGGGTAGTTTATCAATTAATAGATTCAAATTTTGACCACGTTAATTATTATGTGAAAATACAGGATTGCTGAACTCTGGTTTCATTTATGATATATATACTAATATATATAATAGATTATTTATAAAAAAAAAAACGCTCAAATATAAGCATATAATAAAAAAAATAAAAAATTATATGAATTATATAAAGATATATTACAAATATTTATCGAGAGAGGTGAGGGAGAAGAGAGGGGAGGGGCGGAGGAGAGAGAGAGAGTCATTTTGTGACTTTAAATTCACAATTCATTGGGATTGACAAACTAAGTCAGTCATTGGGCGAGTATGAAAGTAGTCGCCTTAGTTAGTCAATTAATTGTCAGTGAAGAAATTAAAATTCGTCAGTCAATTGTCCTTTTAAAGGGTAAATTTAGCAGGTAATAAAATAGTTTGTACTCATGAAAACTACTTTAAAATCTGGGGAAGGTATCTTCCAGATAGCAAACATGTTTCCAGCATGAAGTAACATTAGAATGATAAAGCAAACTGTGATGTTGCATGACTAATAATAGTCAAATAAGGAACACTTTTTTGACCTAATAATATCTCAGTTATATTTGTCAGCGAGTGTTTAGCGCCAGTATTGGCCCAGTCTTACGCCGGTGTGCAAATTTGTTTTTGGCCCGATCCAGATATAGCTACTCGTCCAACACATAAGAGGGACCTTCATGAGGCCAAGTTATCTCACCGTTTGCGGGGTAATACTATATTGCCTATCTTTATTTGCACTTTAATGCAAGGGATAATTGTGTCATTGTTGTCCCGATATATTTATGGTCAAAGCGTTCTGTAATAGCATCTGAAGGGTCTTAAAATAAAGAAAATCTGTGAAAAGGATGGTATTTTTCCGTCAGTCTGACATGTAAAACTGCAGGAACCAGCACTTGTCAGGAAGTCACGCATGAGTTACATGGATTCTGAGAAAGGATGTTCAAAATAAAATTTTGAGTTTCCGCATTATTATTTTAGTGATGAGACAAATATTGTTGTAGTAAGACCAGCCGGTAAGAGCATCTCTAGGAACTGGAATGAGTCAGCCAGGTCACGGCCGTATGAAAGGTGTTACCCATGCGGTTATTTTGAGTCTGAATTTCAAATAGTGCAATGATTAAAAGTACATTTTTATGTTTTTGTGTAGAAAAAGTAAAATACTTTAGGTTCCACCTTGCCAAATTCGAGGGGTTGAATTTAGAGGAAAATGTCCCCTTTGAAAATCGCTTCCCCCCCCCCCCAAAAAAAATCCTCGTTACGGGCCTTGACCATAGTGGCATATCATCAGAATTCGACCAAAATCTGTCTCAAACACAAATCGGGCCTCTCAACTCGACCCAAGTCATCGCCAGATCATTCTATTACATTACAAAAACAACCCTCAAAAAGCCGACCAAGCTATAGGCTACTGCGAGTCCAGTCTTGTTTTTAGGTTTTCTTAATCAAACAGTATTTTATACCAAACAGGGTAATATGACTCATGAAACCATTTACACCAGAAGTTAGTTTGATCAAATTTTACCTTAAAGGGTCACTGCCAACTTCAAAATTTATCATGTAAATTAGATCACATTCTGTCACATTCTGTAACATTATAGCATTTCTCATAATTGGCGTACCGACCGGGGTCATTTGCTCACCATTCTCGCAATTACCAGATTCACAGTGCTACCCTAAATCGAAAATTACGACGAAATTGATCAGGGGACGTGGAACATGTCATCCGTCGACCGATTTGTGAGGATCCGACCATTTCCCTAATTTTGAGCCAAATTAATGCAAATGGGCTCATTAAACCCCACTTCAGACTCCGGAACATTATGGGACGGTTGAGTTTGCTTCCACAGGGTTCGATTGCCTTGGTATACGCCCCGTTTCTCATACTGTAGTTTTGAAATGTTTTTTCTTAAAGTTAAACAATCATTGATTTCTCTCCCCTCACATTCAGGTGTGTATTTTCGTCTTATGTGAAGATCCAAATCGGCTCTACATACCTCACCAAAAGGACAGAAGAAGGTGGATGGGGTTACGTGGTAGTGGCTGGTTCGCATATTATACAAATTTTAACAATTGGCTAGGCTGGAAGCCTGGGGTGTGTACATAATTGAGTGGGAATTAAGTTCGATATCAGACGCGGGTTCGGCAAGCTGGCCTATAGCAATATTACCGCTTCTTGTTGGAATGTTTAGTAGTAAAACTTAATACTCGATTCGTGCTGATATAGGAGCTGGGGAAACGTTTTGAGTCATATCCATTAGGCAGTTAGGTGAAATAGGAAAGAAGCATTTTAATCTACCCAAGAAGTCGCTTCGCTGCCTCGAAATAGAAAGTGACGTCAAAGGAAAAGGGCCAAATACAACAACTAAGCCTTCACATGTTCACGGTAAAAACGATGTTTAGGAATTAACGCTTTTCAGTCACTGCGAAAACGCTGTCTTTTAAGTGTGTCAAACATTTGATGAAAGTGTTAAGAATATGGCATAAGAATGAAGGAATTAACAAATGATATGATAGAATTAAACAGAGTAGCATGGAAAAAAAATAATTAAATTCTACTGAGAACCATACAGGTAAGTTTACTCTATGGTCTTTTCGACGCTATTCCCAAATGTACATAACTGCCACCTCCCCCCCCCCCCCCAACTCTTCCTGTTTTTACTGTTTTTACCAGAATGGTAAACCATCAAATTGTTTTCAAACTGTGGAAGTGAATTTCAATACGGGTCCTTTTTTGGCAATTTTTTATGTCCTTTACGTTACCAAAACAATTGGTATATGCACGAAAACATACTAAAGGGCAAGAAGAGTATCAAAATTACAGAAAAAACAAAATATTGTATCAGTTTCTGTTTTCGGGCATAGACAATGGTTTGTAAAGCATGGGGTATTAGAACTGCTGTGCTACTTTTAGAGGTCTTTAGTAGGGTTATAATGAGAATCTATTGTCTAAATTTGGGGTAGCCTAGAATGTGAAGATGTTTTTGGATGTTTGAAGGGTATACTGAATCAGAATTTTTGGGTCCTAACCTCTGGAAAATGCGGGAAACCTGCGAGGAGGGAATTAGTACTGGGTAAAATTTGAATCAAGTTAAATGTGGTGATGTACACTAATGTATGTGTCTGATTAATAGAGATTTCATCAAAGGTACATAGGTTGTATAGGTTCCAACCTTTAATTACTCGGCTACAGTCCTGGTAGAGTTCAAAATTATTTCCAATTACTGCTCAGCATTTTATTAAACTGGTGTCAAAAATTATTTCTCTGTTCAAACTGAAGCAGAAAATGCATTTTTTAATTCTTTGGGTGTTAGCTCTGTATACAATTTTGAGGTCAAGAATTGGTGGACCCCCTATAGACCCTGTTACATTTTGCCCACTACGTAACCCATGCCAAACATACATACAAAGTAAAATAGGCAAGATGAAAAATTTAACACCAGTTTCAACAAAATTGAATCACTGGGTAAGTTTTACCCCAGGATGACCTGGAACATAATAGGGCTGTCATGGTTTACTAAAGGTCGGAACCTACACAAAGATAATCTTTTTCATTCCTTATAACGAGACCAATGGATTGGTGTGCATTTAAATAACCCAACATGGCCTTCTTTTTCTTGGTTAATAATCGTAACCGACTGAGAACCTCGCAATACTTCCGGGTTCCCGGTTGATGTAATATGGAGAAGTGGATGATAAAACTTACCCTCAAAATTTACCCTTGCTCATTTTATCCCTTATTTTACCAAATTCCTCACATCCCAGAGGTGGGCCCAAAATTTTGATCAGCATCCTTCAAACTACCGGCGAATATTTTCAACCCTTCCCAAACTTCCGCAGAAAGGATTCTCAATATAACCATACTAAAATGGTGTTTTTCTACTACGCATTGGACTGTGTTTTTTTTGATTAAAAAACTTTCTCCTTTCGTAATTATAGGTCCTGTTGCTAGCGCCTGATTTTGAAGTTTGGCTGCAGACCTGTGACAATAGTTGGTGGTACGTTGTGGTACTTGTGTTTGTTGTTGTGTCGTCATTTTGCCGAATCTGTATTCTATCTGTACGGTTCATTCAGCGTGATGTACCTGTAAGTAACGAATCTTCCTGCACTTTTATAATGCAATCGGAAATTCTTTAGAAGGTCAATAATTACATGTTAATGCAAATCGGATTTCTTTAGTCAAGATTCATGCGACGATTGAAAAGACACTAGATTGCGGTGAGGGAAAAGTCTAAATTAAGATTGAGATATCAGTCTTAAAGATAGAAAATTCCAAACCACTTTCCATTGCATTTTCAATCAAACTAGTAGACTTTCCGCAACGCAATCTTTTAGATTGATTTTTCAATCTTGGTTGTTAATAGAGAAATTCATGATAATTATTTTTATTGATGATGACATTGATACGACGAAGGCTATTAACTGATCTGATGAGGATGGTTGTTGGTGGTGGTGTGTGCACCGTGTTGAAGTTGCACCTGCTTTGGTGGTGGTGTGTGCATGGGTGCGCCGTGTTGGTAGTGCACGTGGTGGTGGTGCACCGTTGTACCTGGTGGTGATGTTGAGGTGACCATGGTGAGTTAAACTGCTAATGATATAATAGATGGTATTCATTTAATTTGATGATGTTGATAATAGGAAATTTACGAGATAATTAAGATTTTGATTGTAAATTCTAAATATTGTTACTCCACATACATTTCTTGTATTTTACAGCGATCGGAATTGCTTTGGTTTACGCTCTCAGCAATAGTTATCTTTGACAGTACTTCTAGAAACATCGTGTGCTTGCAAACGCCATATCATTTGTTGGCATATCCGTGGGCCAGCTAGTAGCTCCACCACTTTTGCAATTAACCATTTCAAAGTATGGTGGGAAAGGGACACATTTCTTTATCATGTTCCCCCCCCCCCCCCACCCCCGCCCCCCTCCGCCCACATTGAAATGCATCTAGTAGTGAGCGCTCTATATTCAGACCAAAGAGAAACCAGCAATCAACAATTCAGGTGATCGTCGTGAAGATACGAACTTAGAAACAAACGCAACCACGCAGAAAAACAGTCAAACTGTCCTGCAATACTCAAGGCTTTTGGCATTCCTCCTTTATGCATCAATCCGCATTTTTGATAACAATTTTTCGCTGTAAACCAATGTCCCTCCATGATTCTGTTTGAGGTGTACTTTTTCTCATTCCTCGCGCCAACGACGTTGGTATTTCAAAAGATCAATCGGCTCTTCTTGTGACAGTTCGTCGGTATTGGCAGTCTTATATGACGTGCTGGACACGGAATTCTAATTGATAGACGATACATAACAGCAGCAACCATGTTTTATAGGCTATTTCTTCTACAATTGAAATGATTCTTAACCCAGTGTCTGACATTATAGTTTTTTTCTTGTTTGTCTATCGGTGATGTTGAGTCCTCCATGGCATACTTAGCCCGCATTACCGTTGTAATTCCCCGTGAGTTTGTTCGTGGGTAAACCCTGACTTAGACCGCCATCAATTGTTGGTGGCGAATGCTCGTTGCAAGCTGTTGGCCAAGGTATAGGTGCATTTTGGCAGGTAGATTTTCCTCTACTGTTTCGTAAATAATTTCTAATCCCTTGGCCCCCAATATTATACACGTAATTAGAGACCTATAAGTGATCGCACCCTAAAGGGTCAAAATATTTGAAATTTGCAGGAATGACTTGAAAGTATTGAAAAAGTCTCTAGACTTCTCATAATTTTTTTTTCTAAAAAGAATTACACGGTGCTTAATTAAGTGGCCCACAACTGTGGTTTAATCACATTTTTTATTGAAAATATGCAAATGAGCCTCAGTGTTTATCCATACCTGTCCAAAATGCATGACCTCATGTCTATCACCGTGCCACGATGTGCATGAACATTCGGTTTTAGTCTGTAGACGTGGATTGATGAATTTTCTCGAAAATATTCAATGAACCATTAATATTCATACCGGCATGTCCACAAAGCTATATCAGCACACGGCGCATCATATTCTATCCATTTCCACATTTGTCAGTTCATTGAGTAATCGTTTAGTCTGTAGAGTGGATTAATCCTTTCCCTTGTAGATTCAGTCAGCCGATATATCTTCCTACATGGTCTGTTTTTGTTGCATTATTTGACAGTTAATGCCCAAATCCAGCTTGGTAGTGTCATACACTTAGACTTTGTAAACCTCGGCTAACAAGGATTTACGGAGACAAGCAAAGCCTGGGCCGTCAAACAACTATTAGATCCTTATTTACGTTGGCTTTACAAGGAATTACAACCCGGATTATTTGGTATTTTTGGGAGAGTGTGGCCCTTTGGTTAGGATGTTCGCCTTTGGTGCCGAAGGTCCCCGGTAGAGCCCCGGCGGGCCACTTGATGGGATTTAATTGGGTACTAATCTGGGTTTGATTTATAAGAACTATTGGTTATAACTTGGAATTCGCTCTCCCATGGTTCATTTGGACTGGCCAACGAACCATGAGAATACCCCATCCTTC
>JAMKCH010012490.1:0-150340 GCA_023653785.1 Ophioderma brevispina | reverse complement strand
AGGATGTACAAACGGTTTTTAAACACCCGTCTGAAGTTTTGCGGCACGCGGTTCCCCCCCCTATTGACATTGCCTTACAAATGACATCCATACCTACCCTATGGAAAGCAAAACTGGTAATTCTAATCGGTTATTGATCTGCCTTCCATAGGGGGGTTATGGAATCTATCTGGAACAGCCAATGTCTGCCCTGCTGTATCATTTATTTTGTATCTTAATATAATAATTTGTAAAGCGTGTGAAAAGAGAACCATAGTTAGTCGAAAAGAATGTTTGTTACATTTTGTATTCTTTTTTGAGAACTAGCAAATCACAGAGAAAATGAAATGCTGTATACAAGAAAATCAAGAGCAGCGAAGCAGCAGACACAGAAAACTCTCCGCCATGCAAGGTAGGCCAAGAATTATTTTTGAAATGAGTAAGAAGAATTAAAATCAATAAAAAAGTTAGCTGTTCTTAGAATGTTTTCCATTTGTGGCAGAAGTGGTGGCAACGCGCTAATAGCTCCTTCTGCTTTTCAATTGGAGGTTATGGCGGGAGTTTCCGTAACCTCACCCATCCGAAACACTTTTTCTGACACACTTATGAATTCAGAACCCCTTAACGGAATAAGCCGGTGATTTATTCCGTGAAGGGATCCCGAATTCATAAGTGTGGGCAGAAAAAGGTGCATCAGATGGGTCAGGATTACGGAAACTCCCGTCTATGTTGCTGCATATACAGATTGTACACACAGCAAGTTGTGTGCACCATCCCGGAGTAGCTATGTGGTTACCGACCATTTTGGTTTTTTTTAGATATTTTTGCCATATATTACATTTTAGTCATTCGCTGCGATCTGAAAGACCTTATGTCTGCATGATTTGTGGTCTGAAACTATCCACCTTTTTGGTTGACACTTTTTCAAAACTTGCTATAACTTTGTAAGTCCCGTGATGATCAACGATCAATACTTGGTGTGCTTATACTTGCATACCAGGGGTCTTATTGCAGGTAACAGATGAATAGGTCAAAGGACTTCATGCAGGGGTCACTTAGGGTCATTATATTGCTCTATTATCACCGTTTGGTTAACTACTTTTCACTTACTAACTGTAGCTTTTTAGTCCATTGATGGATTGAGTGCATACCTGTTATGCTTATACATTGAAATAAAGGGGGATAACAGATGAGGAGGTCAAAGGTCTTTGGGGTCACTTAATCTATTATGTTGCTCTAACTAATACCTTTTGGTTGTCACTTTTTTCAACTTATCAATAGCTTTTTAGTGGGCAGTGAGGGAGCAAGTTGCATACTTTTACTTATCCATTGAGACTATTGATCTTATGTGGTAACAGATTGAAGGTCAAGGGGCATTCTGGGTTCACTTAGGTAGGGGCATTATATTGCTCTCTATTCCTTTGACCAACAATAAATCGTATTACCTATTTGGGACCTCGCGTCCCTATTCTTCTCAAATGTGTGGTAACGTGGGGTTTTTGTGGGCAGTAACATGAAATCTACACTACCTATTACGCAGTAATTTGGGAATCTTTTTTTGCATGGTCATGAGAATCTTCAGGCTTTTGCCTGAATTCACACTCTTTTTTGTCATTCAGATTTAATATTCAATTTGATTGTCTCAGCCCAGTTTAGGGTTATTTTAGTCATTTTCACGCTTTTTTTTTCAGGCTTTTTGTCAAATGGATTCTCCTGTCTGTATTTGCCACTTGAGAATTTAGATTTTGCAGTAGATAATACCATCCCGATATTTGAAATTTTTCAGACTGTTAATCAAGTCTCTTCAGAATAAAGCTCATACCCAATATGTCATGATTGACAAGGTGACTATACTCTGTCCACTTTAAGTAATGAGTAATGACGCGGCGTATACATTGTACCAGCTTTCATTGCGAACGTAGTCAAAACACAAGCGCAGCTACAACTGAAAGGCAGCACTCGATATTCGCACACATCGCCACTGCGCTACGTCAGACGAGACAAAATTATGTCATTCCATATCCCATAGCTTTTCCTCTGTTCCATGTGTGACCTTTGACCTGTTAGATGTCTCTGCCAGGGGGGGGATCTATGCAATATTAAATTGCAGTATAGATTTTTCTACTTTCAGGATTCAGATCGTGCGCGCAGGTCTAAGATCCAGTAAGCATGCTGGGATTGCCCCTTTTGATTTCTAAAGAATCTTGGCGCAAACCACAAGTTACCACCAATCCTGTGACACAGGGAAAATGGATGTATTCTAATGGGTGTTACCATAAGGTGACCCATCTGTCCACTTTGTGTCGCCTGCCTAAGGCCAGGAAAACACATAGGGATCACTTTGTCCACTGGTGCTGTCTGTTGATGTTGTTGATTTGTTGTTTCTTCATGTGCAAAAGGGTTAACATTGCCTGTTAATATATGCATAATTCAATGGATTTAAATCAAACCTGCATCATTAGATGGCAACATGGGATCCCTATTTGTTGGTGAGGTCGAAGGTCACATGCAAGGTCAAAGGTCATCTGTGTTCAAGTTGTAAGATAGGCTGAAAGTAAAGTGACCTCAATTGAAAAGTTCAATTGGAACCAAATTGGTTTATGGTGATTACAAACTCACATTTGTTTATGAGGTTAAAGCGTCACATATCAATTGTCAAAGGTCATATATGAGGCCTATCATTTACAAACCACGATGGCAGGCAACACATGCTGGTCTGAGGGAGCGCTGTGTATTTTGTGAAACATTTTTATATTCAGAAACCTTAAAGAGACATGAGGAGAGTCCCAGAGAAAGAGTGCCCCCATTTTTCTCGAACCCCGGTTTTTTACATATTGGAATGCTACAAATTATTAGATCACACCTGAAGATGAATAAGCAAAAATAGCCGTCTCTTTAGTAATAAGATGATGTTTAGTAGTTTGTCGTGCACTACAGAAAGTCAAAGCATGGTTTTCTAGGGAGAACGATTATGTGATGCAGGCAAGTTCAATAACAGGGTTTGACGGTTGTCTTTTGACACATGTTTGTCCGCTGATAAACCTTCCAAACGTTCTCGGTAGTGGTCTACAAACCGATTCTCGGTAGTGAAATTTGAGAGAATTCGATCCTAAAAAAAATCTCCTCTGACACTTTAACAGATATTCAATATGGTTTATTCAGTGGTCAAATGGGTAGGACCATATGGAAAAAACCTGTATCTTAGCCCTAATAAAAAATGATTGTTGGTTGGCCTGGGCTCTAAAAAAAGGGTCAGTTGTGGTTTATGTAATGTCATCAGACAATTGTTTCAAGTTGGCTTGTGTGATACCGGGCTTCTGAAATACAGTAAGTGTGAGAGTGAGCTGACCTAGGGCTGTTTTCTCTGTTTCACAGTCCTAGACCATTCGCATACAGTCCTGAGACCATCGCCAACATACCTAACATAACTCCACAATTCCCCTGATTTTCTTGAAAAAGTCCTAGGGGGGGTCACTTAATTGTCACCTGACCTTGATACTCCCCATACATGGCTGCCCACCTCTTAAAAAGACCTAAATTAGGAATAGCATGCTAACCAATTTTACACCCCTTATGGTACTCTTATCTCGCTCGCTCCCCCCTTTTCCTGTATGTTTTCCGCTCATTTTTCGGCTAGTACATTCGCCACAAAAATTATCTCAGCATTATTTCAATTGGTGTTTTTGCCAAAGTCCAATAATTTTTGAAGTTCAAAATATACATTTTGTTTAGCTTTGCTTGTCATGTACACCTCATTGTCTCACTGTAAAGAATCGTGCCAAAATGGCCAAGATATGATGTACCAAAAGATGCCAAATACTCCTTTACTAAAGTTGCCCTTTATGGTTTTCAATGGTCGCTGTGTGTACAACAGCTTACATTGCAAGGAATCCATATTATGTATTGATTTTAAACAAAGAGCATTTCCCACTGAATAAGCGTATACCTACATTTAGTTCCGCATGTTAGTGTTACCCATACACTGCAATGTCCATAAGGTGCAACTTTTGGGAACGATTTTGGCACGAATGTTTGCCCAGGGGCGTTAGCAGAGGGGGGGCAGGAGGGAATGTGCCCCCCCCCCCCGACCGAGATGGTTTTGTCGGTACATAACGGTCCGTCGGTTTTAATTGTCTTAAAGGTGCAACGAGAGATTTCACATAATCAAGTGTCGAGCACCAAAAAATTGAAAGTACTGATTTTGCCCTAATGTAAGGGCTTCATAAAAATAACCTCATCTCAAAAGGATTTAAGCTGAGAAATGTTTCTTTAGTACAAAACTTGTGTGAAATTTCGAATTTCGTAAGGAGCAAATACGAAATTCAAGCGATGTTTTATATTGAAATACAAGCAAATCACCAAAATCACCTTTGTTCTCTCTCTGACTGTAGCCAAATAACAAGGTAAGAAATCGATTGTGTCTCGTCTATATGAAATTACTATAGACACCAATATGTGGGTGCCTCAAAAAATTCTTGTTGCACCTTTAAAAGCTGTAAGCTTTTTTTGAGTGCGCTGGTGCCTGATAGAGCTTCCTTGAAAATAATTGGTTACTAATAAATGGTATTGGTCAAATACTACTACCCTATTAATTTTTGCTTTGACACGAAAAATCCACCACTCCCCCACGTCTTCAGAATTAGGAGGCGATGGTTTAAAAAAATTTGGGTCAACCGGCGAGCGTAGCGAGCCGCGAAAAATATGTTGTCGGCCTACATGTGTCGGTACATTCACAAATCTGTTGCACCCTCGTCAACAAAATCCTGGCTACGCCACTGATGTTTGCACAGGTGTTGCATGAAAGAGCAAGGATTGAGACATCAAAGTTTATTTTCAGAAACCCCTGAAAAAATTTATTGGACTTCCGCACAATACTGATCGAAGGATATTGGTAGAGCTCATAGGATAAAACAAGGGAATAGGTTTTGTGTGTTCTCAAATGCTTGTTACACAAGGGTGTGAAAACCAAGGTCAAGCCTCATGAATGCAATTAAATGTATGTTGACTTTCTGTTCCCCCTACATTGGAAACGAAGCATTTTTATTTTTAAAACAGTCAAAAAACTATTCTTATGTAAATCCTATGAACTCCACATTTTTTATCCAAATCGGAGCAAATTTAAAATAGGTCCCATGTACTACTGAAATGACCCTTTTTATTGATTTTGCTGTTTTGGGCCTATACCTGAAACATTTAGGCTGTCGATATTACAAAAAACTATACCTTTTCTGAATTCTTATGGTTAGGGACACACAGCATGGTTATACTTTTCAACATGATTGGATCAATTTAATAAATTGACACCCCTCCACGTTACCAAAACTTTGATTGACACCCCCCCAAGGCACCATTGCAGCACTTAAGAATTCACGTTTCATGGTCTCATGTCAGCCTGTCAACATATTTAATCACTCAAAAACCATTGTAATTAGATGTGTTACAAATTGTTGCAGTTCCGGGGGTTATTCAAAATAGTGCATGTAAAGTCGCCATTGTATATACATTGAACTGTACTGTGGTTGATGAAAGTCAAGTTGGGGTCATTTTCATAAGTTGGTATTTTCATGTAATGGATGAAATGAACAGAAATTAGGCTTCCAGTGTGGGCATTTAGTTAGAATCAATGATCCCTATATAATGGCAAAATATGTTGTTTGGACAAGTACAAAATTTTATGCCTTACTATTCACATGTATAGATTTCTAGAACATTGGCAACACATCTGTGCAATACATTCAAAAAAATTGACAATGGGGAGTAGGAGTAAAAGAAGGATTTTATAGATGGAAATCACTCCAGGTGGTTTTATCAGTAGACTGAAGACTTGTGGTGGTTGAACACAAAAAAAATAAAAAAAAAAAAAAAAAAAATCACCACTGGAGTTGATTCTCTCGGGATTCCCACCGGTCTGTGCCTTTGTGGCTTTAATATACAGGATCGAGTAATGGGTTTGATATCAATGTGATTTAAACTTTTGTTGAGAAACTTATAACAGGTTCCACAGGCTCACTGGATGTATTTAGCTTCAAAGCTCCAACATAATGTTTTTGGGTAAATTTTGTGTTCCAAAAATAGTATTCTTCACGTCCTAGACTAGTATTGAGAACACTTAAAGAAATTTTATTTTGTAAAAATGTGCCTGTGTTGCTTTAATAAAATGACAAGTACAAATGTAATGTTATTCATTTTCAAGATTCCAGTCCAGCTGCCACTGACCAAGAACTGCAGCCAAAACTTGAAGCAGCGCCAGTTCTGGCCTTCCAAACAGAGTTACCCTTTCAGAGTTATGGCCCAAGTTTCCCATCCGATCATCAGAGGGATCCAGTCAAATCATGAGAAAGGGAGTGCTATGAATGTGGAAACCATTCAAAGGGCAGGTAAAATTACTGCAAGAAGAGGAGTAAGTTGATCAGTTGCTTACTTATGTGTAGATACCAATAGATTTGATGGATATTCATGAAACTTGATATGCGTATTCGTATTAACATCAACAACAAAAAAATCAACACATCAAAAGATTAAAAAAGGTAGATGAAGGAGAGGCAATTAAAGGCAAAGCCTGAAAAGTTGTTGCACCACCTTATTAAAGCTACAAACAAACGAACACAGAACAGGACACAAGAAAACACAAGGACAAGGACTGGGCGGTGGCAGAACTAAACATCTAATAGTATATTCTTGGTCACGTTAACTCTCAACACAGCGGTCACCAACGACCGCTGCGGGGAGTGGCGACTGCACCGCATTTGCAAAATGCAAGAATATTTATGAGACAAACTTTGTTGATGTTTTAAGAAATTAATATTTAGAAAGGAATGGCATTTGGGGACTAAGAAAAGAGCGGAAGGACTTCTTGAATATTTTCAGGTGTTAGCTTGAGTATAGATTCAGGAAGCTTATTCCAAAGTCTAGGTCCCGTATGGACGACAGATTTTATTTGTGATGTTTCATACTGAAAGTTGTGTTTCTAGTCTCCATAAGTATGCGTACTAGTGATTATTATTATCATTATTTCAATGATCGATGGGTTTGTTTGTTTTGACATTTTTAATAAGGGTAAGCACATCGAAGACAGGGTTTTTGGACGGTGTAACATGTAAAGCTCAAATGAGATCAGAACCCACTGTAATTTGCATTAAGATTTTGGTGAAATTGTTCTTATGTCACATTGTGTTGGTCTGATTAGCAGAGATGATTAGAGTTATTGTGATGTGATCTGGGAAAACCCGCCACATGTCGCCACAGGACAGGTTTGAAAAAATAAAGAAAATACCTTCAAATCTGTTATGTTGTCCTTTATTTTGTCAGATTGTATAGGCATAACTTTTGATATGTGATTCATAGAAGAAAGAAGTAAAAGTTATGGAAACTTTATCTTTCAAATCTTGCAATGATAGTCAAAACTATTAAAAAATATAAATTTTGGACCCTGTGGACGGTTTTTACAGATCGCATCACATATTGCAGGTTAAAATGATCCATAATCAAAATGTGCGGACCTAATAGATAAGAACTATTATCTTTTATTTGCCTATCTACACCAGTCCCATATGGATTAGACCAGCCCAGGGGCAGATTTAGGGGGGCACCAGTGTGCACCCTCTTTTTTTGCAGAGCTAGGCACCGCGCAGGGTGCTGGGTGACCTCTAGATTTAGAAAAATGAATTTTGCGCAAGGGAGCCAGGGCCCTGTATAGATCTCAAAGAATGCGCGGCACAGGGCGTTGTGTAGGTCTAGAAATAACTTTTGTGGGGCCCATGCCGAAGCAGTATGTTTGCCGTATGTTAATTTTGTGTTGTTGTGTTTACAAAGAATTCCTCCCATGACTCAATATTTCTCTCTCAATATGCTTGTCTTCAAAACAGAAGTGGAAGAGGCTGTCAGTTCCAATCCTGTGATTACGCCAAGATCTTCAAGAACAAGCAGAAAAATGATTGAGAATCAGGTGTCAAGTAGCGATGATAATTTTCATACTTTAGTTTGTGCATAGCACTGGTCGTGCTGGAGCAATACAGGTATACAGCAGAGGAGCCCCTAGGCCGATTCTAGGGTGTGGTTTCTGAAGGTTTTTGATGATTAGTATTACCAAATTATGGATTAAGCCCTCGTCTTAACCAGCCTTTTTTTGTAACACAGTTACCAAGGGGGGTGGTTACCACCCCCTTGAAATTTGTCTTATGAAGAGCAACCCTATTCTTATGATTTTTGATTACCAGTGGATAGCTATGGTCCTCCTCTTGCCATTGATACCAAAAGCAGTACCAACACTACCTATATTGCTCACAATACTGTCTCAGTCCGCAAGTCGTCAAAATTGGCATTTTCCCTTCCACAGAAAAAAAGGCGCAAATATTCCGATTTTGCGCTAAAACACGTAGGAATATCGTATTTTTATGCGGTGCGGTTTTTCAGGCTCTAATGATGGCAATTGACTTTTACATTAACTTAACATAAGAGTTTTAGAGCCTTACTGATGCATAATATTTTCAAAAAATGCACCATAACGTGACAACATACCCTAACCAAAATACGTACTCAACATATACCCTAGTATGGCGTCACAATGAGGTCAGTCAAGTCCGCGAGTCGGGCAAAATTGGCTTTTTTCCACAGAATAGGCGAAAAATTAAATTCCGATTTGCGTCTAAAAAACATAGGAATATTTTTTTTTTCAATTTCAATATCATCGGATTTTCATCGTTTTCTCTCTTAATGATGCAATGTTGGCTAGTTTTTTTTACATAAACATAGAGTTTTTAGCGGCCTACTGTGGCATATATTAGTTTCAAAAATGCACCAAAATATCATTGGGTGGGCAAACCACCCCCTACCCTTGACTTTGACGGCATACAACCCCTAACGCCAGTGAAGTGGTTCCTTCAATTTTGTTTTTTTCGCTAAAATACCTGAAAGGAATGAGAGAAAAATGAAAAAAATTACCTGTACCTCGAAGCTTTTTATGAAAGATTTTGGCATTTAGCTCACGATGAATTCCCTAGGGGGGTGGTAACCCCCCTGGTAAGACGAGGGTTAAATATTATGCAATCCAACTATTCTCTCAATTCACAATCCAGTGCTCTTCCAGCGGTTGCTTCTGCAGTCCATATTTGACCACAATTCAGGTCGAGCATCACGGTCCCCCTTCACCATCGCATCACAGTTCAAAGTAGTGAGGTGTTTTGTTGAAAACAGCTTGAGAAAAGAATCTGTGCAATCTAATGGAACAGGGGGAGGTTAGTAAGAGTCTGACTCAGAGATTTTCTGAATATATTTTTTTTTTTAATATATTAATTAAATAATCAACTAGAACTAAAGATGGTCAACTAAAATGCCAATTCCAAGTTTGAGATGAAATCGTAGTTTTCGTTTTGGATGCAGTAAAAATTTATGTGTACATAACAGTGCCAATAAATACTGTGATAACAAAATTTCCGGATCCGACTTTTTAAACAAAGATGTGATTTTCTATATGGAAGACTTCGATTTGCGCTTAGCCATTTCACCCAGTGATTAGTCTATGGACACGCATTATACATGCAAAAAACCCTTTTTTTTTAAAATTGAGGGCGCCCTCATCAGGAAATCTCGATTCGGCCTTTATGCATGTCAGTTGCAGTCAGTCATCCAATCCGTCCGTCCGTCCAAAGTTTTAAATCTATTTTGTCCCTGCTAACAGGTTGGCCGGATACACCTCACATCGAGCAATCTGCTTAATGTTCAATATTTTTTAGTGTGCTTTGCGAATGCAAAATACCATTACGTTCATTTCATGATTCCACTCGTCTGTTTATTAAGGTTTCTATAGATATCCTTGTGAAAGCTTATCACAAATTTTAGTTGATTGTCTTCTTTTTTTTAAAAAAAAAAAAAAAAATTTCCTTGTTTCCCACGGTCCATAGGCCACTGTACTGTATTTCTGTCCGTTTACGGACATAAATACAAAATTGTGAATTTCGTGCAGGTGCTACCGAACTTGGAATGTAAGATTAGGTAATATGTGAATTACAAAGTACTAACAATCAGTTTATATAAAAATCTCAACTTCTTTAGGTTAGTCGGGGAATGAGGTTTGGATCACAAAATGCCCCTTTAAAATGGCAACCTAAGTGAATTATGATGTGTTCCTGTGCAATATTTGTAATAACTGGATGTAACAGGGCACATTACCACTCCCAGGTACACCATTTGGTGTGTGCATATTTTGAATTGCAAGAATCAGTGGTTCAATATCTCTGTAAAACTAACAATAATATATAGGCTTTTACAAAGCACCATTTCATCAAGATTACAGCCCTGTGGGGCCTATTTTATTATAATTATGCGCTGCCATCAGAAACGTCACAATAATTTCGCTTCACTTAGGTCCGGCAGCTGGCCAAGCGCATCAACCCCCACCCCTCAACCTTAGATTATAATATTCCCCAATACAGCTCCCTAGATTTAACTTGGGTCGACAAGGCAATTAAGATCTGCCGAAGGATACAAACCTGATGATGCAGCAGGGCTCGAATCACGATTTACTTTTCTTAGGATCACCCTAAAAAAATTGACGTCTGATGATGCCCTGATGTAAAGATTCCATCAATATCTACATCTGAAAGGATTAAGATGAGAAATGCTTCTTTTGTGTACAAAAAATTTTAGAATTTGTATAGGAGGCAAATACAAAATTCAGCTAGGTTTAATATGAAATATAAGCAATCAAAAGCACCTTGTTCTCCTCCTTTAAGACATTTTGTCGCAAATACAAGGTAAGAAAGCATTTGAGGGTCCCGTCTATTATTAAAAATTACTATTATGACACAAATTTGGGTGCTCAAAATCTCTTGTTGAACCTTTAGTATAGGCCAAAAATTTGGCCCTTTGGAACTGATGAAAATTTTCCGGGTGGCTGATTTTGTCCACTCAAAATTGGCAGGTGAAACCACAAAAGGTTTTAGGATCTTGGAACTAAGATCACCGAAAATGTGGGTCTGTCGATCTAAAACTTAAGATAAAAAGGGGTCTTGATGGGGCATTTCCCGTAGACCAAGGTTGGGTTGTAGTGAATGACTCCCCACATGGGTGGTACATTTACTGCACCCACTTTGTCTGCCTCCCCAAGTGCATTCGCCGGCTTGACGGAATAAAGTGCATTGTGATTACTGTACTTTATTCCGTAAAGGCTGCTGAATTCACTTGGGAGTAGACAACGTGGGGTCACAAAATGTACCCAACCCCCACACATGCACAATATGCAAAAAGATTGGTCTGCACAATATGCACAAAATATTGGACTCTCATAAGTCATGCAAATTGCCAAAACAATTGGTACCATTTTTTCTAAGATAGGTCCAAGTATACTTACTTCGTGAATAATAATTTGGGATGGAATTTTTTTGTTGATACCAGAAAATGTTGGACTTGTTGGCAGCTGATTCAATATCAGTTTTGATCATCAGCAATGCATTCTGATGTCAACTTCAAGCTCATCCAGTATTGTATGATGAAGATTGACCCGATCTGTAATACTGGTGGAGCCAATTAGGATCAGGAATTGGGCTGTTTATGTGTCCAGGAGCTCAATTTCAGAAAATAGACCTTCAACTTACATTTGTGTTTTTTTTATTGAATAATCCCAGAGCTATTTCTATTTTAGAGGGATAAAACTTAAACATGTGGGGGAAATGAACAGTTCACAATAGATAACATAAAATCACAGTTGTGGGTAACTTATGGTGGTTTTGAATTGTTTATGATGAAGGTAGACCCCATGCTACTGCCCATTTATTCAGTTGCCCATTGAGTGCTCTTCTGGGAGTCTACACATTATTACTATGAGAATAAAGCGTGTAATCCAATAGGTGCACTGAGCCGTCGTTTCGTCGACTATAATAAGCCTGAAGAAATGTTCAAAAGGGTTAAACAAGTGGGTGGTTTGAATTCCTATAGTTAGGCTAAGTTCAACTACACGGCCGGATTTCTTACTCACGTGGTAGCCTATACGGCAGCTACCCCATGTCTACCGCGGCAGCTCTGCCCCAGTAAACACTGGGCTAGTTGCGATGTTGTAGCTGCAAGATAGGGTTTACAAAGTACACAGTTATTAGGTAATGTGGCTACTCTGCAGTACCCTACCCCAATGGCTACCTTGTAGTTGCCCACTAGGTGGAGAGAAGTGGATGTTGAGTGACAGTACCGGAGTAGACACGAAGCTACCACGTAGATACCCCGCGGTTACCACCAACACCATTTTGAGAGTGGATGAAAATTTCATGAAATGAGGGCGCTATTACATTGGGCTCTGTTTAGCATGTTTGAACGTTTTTTAGGAAAATCATTACGAAATTCAAATCGGGCATCATCAAAAAACTCAAATTCCCAGCTACACAGTAATTAAAAAAATGCAAATCTATGCCAAAAATATCAAAAAAACAAAATGGCCATGAGAAATACAGCGCACACTGAGAGCCGGTGTAAACATGTAGCTACTCCACGAAGGTGCTGACGGTGTACACGATCGTCAATGCGGACAAAAACTACACGAATCCTGGACGGCGAGTGTACGTCTAGTGGGTAGGCAACCATGTCTACCTTGGTGGTAGTGGGTGGTAACTACCATGTAAGAAAGTGGCCGTTTACACTTGCTTATGATTGTAGGGTATCACTTGATACTACTGCCCATGTCATTCATTGCCCAGTGGGTACTCTTCTGGGTCTACCATAGGGGTGATTGAAGAAATGTAAAAGGGGTAACGAGGGGTAATTCCTTAAGGCGAAAAAAATTTAAAAAAAAAAAGTTTTACGGGCCCGACGGACCCTGATTTTTCAGTTTGCAGATTTTTTTTTCCAAAAATCATGTAAAAGCAGCCTGTTGTGTACCAAATTTATCATTTTGGCAAATTTTTTTTTTGGAAATTTGTTTGTAAAAAATTTTTCATTTTTCTCTTTTGATTTTTCAGATTTTGGGGAAGTTAGGCCAATTTTGAGCTCAGAAAGAAAAAAAATTAAAAAGGAAAAAATTCGCAGGCCCGACCGACCCTACTCAAAAGGTCCGCTCGACCATAAAACAGGGTTTTTTTTATCGTCGCCAATAGGTTGTAATTCAACTAAAATTGTTATGATGTAGGTTATATCTGATGCTACTGCCCATGTTATTCATTGCCCGTGGGTACTCTTCTGGGTCTATACTAGGGTGGAGAAATAAGGTAAACAAGTAGGTATAATTTCCTATAATAGGTAATTCCATCTAAATCTTGCTATGAGGTAGGTCATTACGTGCTGGAATGCCCCATGTTGTGTGCCCAGTGAGTTGCTCATCTGGGTCTGCCATAGGTGGAGAACTGGCAAAACAGATTAAACAAGTGGGTATTAATTTTTTTTTTCCTATATTTGGTCATTACAAAAATAGGCAAGACTTATCACATCGTGAATTGATATAGAACAGTAACAGGCGCAACTGCAAGCAACAATACCACACGATACAATGTTGATGTGTGCCGCACGCAGCCCACACTTGTGGCAAGAAGTGAGCATGTAAAACGTAATTAACTTTAATGCGTTGTATAACCAAGCTTGAATAATTTTTGCATATTAGGTGATGATCAAAGTAATAAACTTGTTTATGTGTAGGTTATATGACCTGTGCTACTACCCACATCATTCATTGCCCTGGGGCGTGCTCCACTGTGTCTGCCACAGGAATGGGGGAATAGTCAAAACAAGGATATAGGTAGTGATGTAACATATAGATGAGGTGACATCAATGTTTTTACACTGGTTACTGACATGTTAGAATATCCCTACCAGTTACAGCATTCAATAGTCTTATCACACCTGATTAAGCAGAATTTTAAAGCACAAAGCCATGTAGGTGCTCATGCTAATACAAGCAGTGATTTGTTCGTTGTCCAGCGTCGACGTCACAGGTCAACTCATCTATATCCCAGTGAACATTATGTACAATATCTGCTTTAAGATTGTCAAAAGTGATTTTTCATAGTGCCAAAATATTGTCATATTATAGGAACACAAGGGCATGTCAGATTTGAACTGTACACGATGAGCGGCAAGAGCAGAGGATCTGCTTTAGCCAGTTGTCGTGTCATGACGAAGGTGATAGAACTACAATGCAGTACCTCAATCCCGCAGGCATGGCTTCACCAGAGTTGTACCATCAGTGGTATGATTGTGATTTTTTTTATTGATGATTTTGTAAACTTTGGTAGATCATTTTGGGCCTAAATAAAAGAAAACAGGTGTACTCTTAACAGGCTGGAAAATATATAGAGTAGGTAACCAGCATTTTAAAAAATAATATTCATTATAAAACACTAAGGACAATGAGATGCTTGTTAACAGCCTTTATTGTTCTGGAACTTTTTTTAAAAAAAAAAAAAAAAAAAAAAAAAAAAAAAAAAAAAAAAAAAAAACTGTTTACGGGCCCGACCAACCCTGATTTCAGTTTGCCCAGATTTTTTTCTTTTAGTTTTTCCAAAAATCATGTAAAATCAGCCTGTTTTTAGCCCAAATTTATCAATTTTGGCTATTTTTTTTAAAGAAAATTTGTTTGTAAAAATTTTTCATTTTTCTCTTGATTTTTCAGAATTTGGGCTTATTTTGGGCCAATTTTGACTTCCAGAAAAGGAAAAAAAATTAAAAAAGAAAAAATTTGACCGACCGACCCTACTCAAAGGTCCGTTCGCCCGTAAAACAGGGTTTTCTTTTTTCGTCGCCTTAACACTGATATCTAAGGTGTATTTAATAAACGCAATCTGATGTAGGTTTATAATCTATTTACACATAAGGGAACTGATTTGGATATATTCGTTTCAGGTGCCCTGTGGGCACAGATCAACGTTTCAACGTTGAAATGACGTTGAAACAACGTTGAGTTGTCAAATCAATGTTGTTTCAATGTCATTTCAACGTTGAAATTTGATCTGTGCCAACTGGGTGACGACTAATATTAGCAAAAGCTTTACAACCCATGCAAAAATTACTCTGCAGGAGTTTTAGTTTATTAAAAACGCTGATGGCAAATGAATGACATCATCTGTTTACTCAAAATTTCCCATGTGAAAAATAATGCCTCCAATTAATTGCACTTTACCATTATTTCCTCAAACAGGCAAAGGTGCTTCTTAAGAATTTGGAACAGTGTTTGAACACTCGTGGTGGCAGGCGGTGCAGTGGCTGTTGCAGTGTTCTGGGTTGCTTCTTTAACCACAGCTCATCGTGCAAAGACCGATACTGTGAAGTTCCATTTTGTATGTGGTTTAAAGAAAGGTATGTATGAAGAATTTGGAAGTGTTTCTAGTCACTAAAAACTCAATTTTAGAGCTTGGCAGAGGCAATATGCAGATAATATGTCCATGACATTTTGCTGATCTTTTGGTTGAACTGTGTTCAATGTAGTAAAATTAAGGAAAGCCTGCTCTTGCTATCTTTGGATTAGAGAGTAATGGCGGATATTTTTAACTTCAAGTACACTTAGAGCACAAAAAAGCAATGCACATTTACCTATGACAGAAATCCTGCAGAGATGCGTGCCATTATGGAGCCCGTTCAAATAAACCTTGACGCAAGTGCATTGATTTTTGCCAATGTGCGAAGACTAAAAATTTGCATACATTAAAGAGACACAACAAGGACATTTCCAGATGAAGTGCCCTCAATTTTTTTTTAGAAACCTGGTTTTGCATATTTGGAATTCTTACCAGGTATTAGATCACACGTGAAGTAAATAACCGAGTACGCCGTCTTTATGTAATAGTGATCGATGTAGTATTTTCTGTCGGGCACGACCGAAGTCAAAGTAGGTTTACTGTGGGATGAGATAGCCGGAAGTTCAAAACAAGTTTGCAGTTTTCTTTTGTACTTGTTTGTGCGAATAACCTTCAAATGTTCTTGGTAGGTGGTCTACAATCGATCTGCATTTGAAGAAATTTGTCATCCTCAAAAATCATCTCCTCTCACGTTAACCTAATTCATCAATTTTATTACCGTAGACATTTTTTACCAATAAAATTGCAAAACATACGCCACCATAAAAGAATCAATCCAGTTCCACAAGTAAACATTCTAAGCACACCTGCAACTGATACATACCTAACTACCATGCATGACAATATAAATGTTTATATTGATTCAATATATTAAAATCTTCTCTCTTTGGAGGGGCCATTAATCTGTTGGTCCTAGTACAGGAGTTAAGGCGTTAGACCTGTACAGCCCATGTCAGTGGTCAGATTTCGATAAGAAAGTTGATGGACCTCCCCGCCCCCAGTGGCGTCCCAGAGGGGGGAAAGGGGGAAGCTGCCCCCTGTTGGGGATCTTGCCCCCCTGAAAAATTAGTGATTACATAGGGCCATATACTATCCTAACAAATTTTAAAGATATGCTTGCCCCCCCTGAAAATACATGTGCCCCCCCTTTGCCCCCCTGAAAAAGCTGGTTATGCCCTGCCCCCCCCCTCCCCCAAGACCCTAACTGTCCCAACCATCTGGTCAAAGTCCGGGTTCACCTGTTGGATGATTATATATCACTGTTGGGACTAGTGGTTATTTTTCCCAATTTAATTAATAATAATTAATAAAATCAAAATTTTTGCCGAGCGTGAGGTGCGTCAACGTGGAAGTGATACCGATTGACTTGCGGCTTACCAGTTGGGTCGGTTGGCCTCCCGCATTGGTTAAAAGTGGTCATATAGGGGTCATGTGAGGTCAGCTGTACTTAATGCTAAGTTCAGCCTTGTTAATTATTCAATTTAGTGATAAATCTTTCCCTTGAATTTCACAGAAATAAAAGATGTGATGAGGCATTCTGGATCCTTTATTTAAAGACTACCAAAGGAGGAAAAATGTGGTGTATTGTAAAGACTCCAACCGGGAAGCCATAGTCCTTGGAGAAGATGCTGGTCTTACATGGGTAGGTTTTGAAAGATGATATTTAATGAACTAATTTGCATAGTTTGTGTAAAAATACACACACATTGGACAAAAGTATTGCAACAAATGCAAGAAAAAAGATTTCAAATCACCAAATGATTTCAATTGTCAGCCATCGTTTAACACAAGAATGCATTGAAATGCCAGAAGTTGTGTTTTTCAAACAGATGTTATTCCCTCAGAATCGTAGAGTGCTAAACGCTGATGGAAATGTTCCCTACAATTGCTATTAAAAAGCTGGTGACCACTAATTTGTTAATATGTTCCACATTTCCCCCCTAATAACTACCTACAACAGAACACCACAAAAATGAATTCCAAAGTAGCTGCTAACTGATTTGTACGGGTTTGTTAGGGTTTACTCCAAATGTTTACGGGACCAATTGCAGTGCTTGTGTGGACCGAAATGAGATAACATCATGCAAAGACAGTGGTGTTAAGAATTCAAAAAATGTTGAATATTTGCATTGCAATTTGAATACTAATCACATGGTTTTGTGCAAATCCTGGTCTGAATTGTCAATGGTAATGAGTAAAAAGTTTTGCTTTTGCAATTTCTGTACAGGAAAATGCACTTTCTTGTTCATTCAATTTCCTGAGTCCAACAGTGAAGGACTTGAATCTCATCTTTCATTGACTTTATCTTTTTCCAGCCACTGCAACGTCTCGTTTTTCTTAGTAAACATTTAAGTGAACACTAACAACCTGTTACAATTTCATTAGCAGTTCTTTGAAGCCATGCTGTGTTCCTGTATTCTGATTCCTCTGGATTACATATCGGCAAGTTGTCATTAGCCATCTCCTTTTAATATGCCATATTAAGGAACGCGATAAGCTAATCAAATGATTTTTAACTCTTGGATCTGAGGAATACATAGATTGAAAACCGCAGTTTTGGCATTCATTACGTAATATGAGGCAAGAACTTCTGTCACAATGTTTGACGTCCATTTATTGATTATAATTTTTTCCACATGTTGCAATGCTTTTGTGTAGAAATGCATCAGGTATATAGTCGATGGTATGAGGATGAGAGCAACCAATGTGAGCTGCTGGCATTTTATTGTGGGTTGGCCGCATAGCTGGCAGGACCCTTAGCAATCCCTTATTGTCGTGTGGATGTGTGTGTCACACTAAAAACTGTTAAGTTGTTAAAATTGACCTCATTTGAAAAAGTTGAAGGTCAATTGGAACCAAACTTGGGTCATAGGTGCCCCATGGAATCTCTCATATGTTGATGAGGTTCAAAGGTCATGTGCCAAGGTCAATAAGGTCATTGCAAGGTCAAAGGTCAGTGAGGTCAAGTAGCAAAAATGTTGAAAAATAGGAAAAATGTAAAATGACCTACATTGAAAAGTTGAAGTTTCAAACTGAGCATAGGTGCAATATGGGATCCATCATTTGTTGATGAGTCAAAGGTTATGGCCAAGGTCAAAGGTAATGTTAGTCAAGTTGTAAGATTGGATGGGGCAGCCCCAGCTCTCCTGGGATATACTGAGTGGTGAAGCGAGCAACCCAAGAAATTCTATTTGTAGATTTGATGAGCCAGTGTGCACATTATTATTATGATGATGCGTTATGAACCCTGTTTCCAACTTCATTTTGGCTTTTCTTTCTTCTCCTTGATCCACTAAACTGTTCCAGGTGATGCAGAAGCAAGACGAGACTAGCGGTGCAAGAAACACCTTGTTATTTATTATTTTTTTAAAAGCCAGTGTTTGGGAATCTGAAGTAGGTATGTTTATGATACGCCCAAATCTTTGTCATGAATTTTCAAGCTTTATTTGCTTTCTTTTGTATTATTTAGTGATGGATGTTCCAATACACTAACACAGGCTATGTGGGAGAATGGAAAGATAAGACATGGATGGTCATGGATGACTTTGGCAAGTTCAATGCAGCATATTGCAAATTCCAAGTGTCTGATGGAGAGAACACTGCAAGCAAGATTGGTTTCATCATCAAAAAGGCAAGATGGGTTTCATGGTTCATTTTAGGTATATCTCATGTTGAGTTAGTCGCTTGATTCACTTGCATGTTTACTCACTTGATTGCCAGTCACACTTGCTTATTTACTGATTTCACTTAATGTTCAATTCACTCATTCATTCACTCACTCACTCACTCACTCAACTAAACCATACTTAATTAAACCATCAAGTTGTCAGCAGTCTCATTGAAGATGGTAGCATTGTAGATTTAGTTTTTATCCCCCTGGCTTGAAAAGGAAAGGGGATATTGCAAGGGTGTGCATGTCCATATGTGTGTTTGTGTATGTGTGTGTTCCAGTTTGGTTAGGTTTTCGTTTTTCGCGTTTCCTTCGACAAGTTGAAGTCCGATTTAAACCAGACTTGGGATTAAGGTGCAATAGGGGTTCCTTCATATGTGGATGATTTCAAAGGTCATGGACCAAGGTCAAAGGTCATATGAGGTCATGTTCCAGATTGCCATCTTGCCAGGTATTTTACTAATGTTCCCTAATTGGTTCAAGGGGTATGACCCTATTTAATTATATATATTTTTCATCTTGATTGAATTAATGACCTTGACTCTGTAACATTTCACGCTGATATACAGTCTGTAAGTCCAATAGAATACTGTGTAAAATTAATATTGGTCAACCAAATTGGGCACCTTTTTGCTCATGACATCCAAACAAAACACCTTTTAGGCCTAAGAGTCCACATGTAGATGAGAAAAATAGTAGCTTTCTTCAGACACCAAAATATTGACCACTTCCAGTAAAATCCGAGGCCCTGGGGATGAGGCTATTAGCATTCGGGCCATGTACCTTTAACATTCCTACACCTTGACATTGTCTTTCTGGAAGTTTTTTTTACATCAGCACAGAGACTAAATCAAGTAATCACAAAGAAAGGGTTTGTGGGGAAGATGATGCTGCAGCGATACACTCAAGAGGGCTTGTTGCATTTTTATTTGGTATGGTAGATGAAAGGGATGTTGGTCTGTTTTTAACTTTTTATGTGATATAATGTGTCATTTTATAATAATAATTGGGATATGTTGTTGTACTAGATGATATAGGGATGTGTAATGTTTTTGGTATGGACTGGTACAGTAAAGAGTATGTTAGGATCAGGATAATAACTGGGATGAGTTATGGGCTGGTATTCTGAAAAGGAGTCTAACTTTAGACCTGGGTTTAAACCAGGGTTACTCCTACATGACTGGACCATTTTTTCTTTCAAAATACTGCGGAAGTTAAATGGAACGGGTGAGAAAACTCCTCATGTATGGGCCGTTCCGGCCCATCCATTATGAATTCTCTCACCCATTACAGCACATTGATAAGAGTATGTTGGAAGAAAAAAGGTCCACTCTTGTAGGACTAACTTTGGTTTAAACCCAGGTCTAAAGTTAGACTCCCTTTCAGAATACCAGCCATGGTATACTAGATTAAAGGGGCTGTGTGAGGTTTCTGGAATTGACTTGTTACATTAAAGGGTATGCTGGATTTCCCAATGAGGGCGCACTCAATTTTCAAACAAATCATATTTTTTGCATATACATAATGCTTGCTCATATACTAATCATGGTAAGAAATAACTAAGCTCAAATCAAAGTCCTTCATATAGAAAATCACTACCTCGTTATTAATTCCGGATCCAGAATTTTTGTTATGCACAGTATTCTATGGCACTGTTATACTGTGCATAAATGTTCACTTCATGAAAATGGAAAATCTGATTCATCTCTAATAAAGCAATTTAGGTGACTATCTTTAGTTGTAGATGACTATTTGTAATTACTACACTAAAAAAATATTGTAATGGTTTTTGCCAGCGGGGTTTGTTTGGGGGAAGATTGATTGGAAACACTCTATAAAAAGTAACAGAAACAACAGAAAAGACGGAGCTAAAAGACAACGGATACAGTAAATCAATTAAAAGTGGTATTATTCACATATACAACAACCTAACGTACAGAGACGGCCGCTATTTCGATGAAAGTCCAGTCTCTAAAAAGTAATTGAAGAACTGAGTCGAACGATGTAGCACAGAAAAGAAATGATATCCGAACGTAATGAGCTCCAACATAAAAGTGACGGACGCTGCAACCGTGACTATCTGGTGAGAGAAATGGAGCCCGCCCTCACAGCATCGTCCAATGGGAAAACGGCAGAGGGTGCCGGCGTCCCCCGTCGCCTGATTGCCAAGGTGCGTTTCTCTTCCGTCGCACAAATGCGTACCACAAAGAGAATACATCTGCAATTAGGGGAGAGAGAACGAAGGGACAATTATCGTCGCAATTAACGCAATAATTAAGTAATCAATTATCTAACAATCAAGAACAAAATAATCAGGGGAATGATTTGATTTCATAAATACAAGCCGGAATACGCTCTTCAGAATGTGCGCCCTGCACTAAACATCGTTTACAAGGTCATCCGTCGACGTCAATGTCCGTCGCCCGTCAGGTCAGTGGCGACGCAACACCCTACACCAAAGTCCATGCACAGTTATTTCTTAAACTTAGATTAATTATTTAGCAAGATAAATTACAAAAGAGAAGCCAGAAAAAGGTAGGGAGAGACCCGTAGGCGTTAGGCATTACAATATGAATGACAATTTTGAAGCGGAAGCCATAAGTGCATGTACACAACTTTTAGAAGGGGCGACGGTCAGTATAGTGGCAGTGACTAGGCCTAAAACTCAAAATTCAAAAGGATTTTTTACTAAAAATGTTTTGAATGTAACCGATATGTAGGCCTATGTAGGTTGCAGAATATCCCATACTGGGAAATATTTTTTTCAGATTATTGAAGGAAATTGGTCTATGCCTTTTTAAAATGAGACAGCCCGTATTATTAAATTCCTTAGATTTCTTAGTGACAAAACCTCTTGAGACTTAAAAAACGATTCCTTTAGATTCAAAAATAAATCTTTAAATGGGTTTATAAACAGTTTTAACCCATTTAAATAGGTTTGTTTTCAAATCAAATGGACTTAATTTAAATAAGACTTTTACATGGATTTAAATTTTTAAGTTAAAAAAAGTTTTGTCACTAAATTCAGTCTCGTTAGACTTAAAAAATAAGTCTAAGGAATTAAGAGAAAAGGGTAGCTAAATTAAGTTAATGTCACATAGTTCAACAACTTTAAGTATATAGCCCTAAGGATGGGTAGCAAATCTGTTTCATTTTTGGTATAGGTCCCATATAGGCCTATATTTTCGGTTCAAACATCCTGCCGCACAAAAGTGAGACCCCGGGTCCTATCAATCTTGATCTGATTTTTTTAGGCCAATACAAGACCCGCATTTCAAGTATGCATGCTTGAATCAAGTAAATCGTCACTTCAATTAAGTTTACTATACTTTTCAGTCCTATCAAAAACTTAAAAGTTTCAGTTTATAATGGCTAAAAATCCTGAACGATTTTCTTCTTGAGCTCCACAACCTCCGATAATTTTTGCGATGCGAGAACCCGTCTATGTCATTGGTAATGGTATAATTAACCGATATTCCCTTGACCATGTCGACTCTATCATGTCTATATGACCAAATAGTGAAAATGTTGAAAAGTATAGGCCCTAATTACACCTTTATTATCCATTTATAACCTTGCGTTTGTTAAATCTTTTCATGTGCTTATATAAATTTGTGGCCTGATGATAAGCTTAAGACGTTATTAAAACTATTTATGTTAACATCAATAGCTTTTGCAAGCTAAATAGAGCGTTTATAGGCCTATTTCTCATGTTTACGTTGAAATAATACTGTAACTGTCACAATTTTTGGTTATATTTTTTCTGATTTAACAAAATCCCATATCCCCCGATAGTAAAAAATGTTAATGTTTAATATTATTTTATAGTCTGCAGGGATATTGAAAAATAATGTTTTATAGGCCTATATTCTGTAACTTAATTTGTAACACGCCGGTGTATTTCCGGAGGTGTTCACAAACTACTACCAAAAAAATACTAAATATTATTTTTAATTTTATCCCTTTTTTTATTATCTTAAATTTTGAATGTATGTTTATTTATAAAATATAGGCATATAGACCTGATGACTAGAGCTCAAAATAAAAAAGATATATATATTTTTATGACCGTAACCGTAATCAATAACCGAAACTTACAGGCAAATTAGCACAAGTCCTAGCGGTTATAAATTTTGCCCAACAAACTATCGGAAAAGCGAACCTTTTAAAAAGATTTGAACTATGGGGCCTAGAGAATATGATTTTAAAGAGACCCTTTTAAAATGTTGACTCCTATAACCCCCATTTTGTGAAAAGTGGATAAATCACACCGAATGAGTTAACCAGTTCATAAGTCCACGTTTGTGCGTATTTTCAAACACTTAGCGTGTTTTCGCAGTGCATCGCGTAGCGCAATGAAGCAATTTAGTCTTTGAGCAAGCGACATCTGGCGGAACGCATTTCGCGCACGAAGTTATTGAACGCGCTAAACGCTGCAGACGTGTTTTACATGATTCGAAATCAGTTTACAATGTCAGGAGGGATGGAGTCATGGTCTTTTCCTTGTCAATATTCCTTTCTGAAAAAGTGCCCACTTTGGGGATGGTTTTAGTTGTTTTAAGATGGAGATAAGCCTTTTTTGAGGTTTCTCAATATTTTGCACGTAAAGCGGTAGACATTTGCCTCGCGAAAACGATTTAGCATGATAAACAAACTCAAAGATTGTAAAAAAAAATGAGCACGGATCAAAACTTCCCCAACAATATTTTAAAAGTCATGCCAGAGTCAAATTTGAATACATGTAATATTATTAATCATCATCAAAGTATGATCTTTGTAGTTGTACTAGAAAAGTTTCAAAGAAGTGTAAATTTGTGTTTTAAACTCGAGTTCGAAACCGAGGGAAGTTATCATTGTTTTCGACCCCAAAAGTGCGGAGTTCAAAATTGCAAAAGTCCCTTTCCCTTAAAAATCTGGCGTAAAGCACGTTACAGCAGCAGATGGGTTCCTGCAAGATATTAATAACAGGTAGATGCCGTAAGCCCGCGTTGAAGAATAGGCGCAACGTAACCGTGTTTTGAAAATTATCAAATATCAGTACGGTTATCCATTCGAAACTCGCACGCGTACGCGCATGCGCCGTAACGTGTTGGCTGGAAACGTACATCGTTTATGCAAATGCGTGAATAATGAATAAATTGGTTTTACACCACGCTAGTAAATCAGGGAATATATGAATAAATTGGTACACCCGCTATGGAAATTAAGTACGCACGCGGGAAAAGATGGTTACGGCTTTGAGCTGGCGTTTGCTATCTAGTGTTATAAATAGCAAAATCTAGTGGTTCCTGCTGTTGAGTTGCCTCAAGGACGCAACGATTACAATTTGCGGAGCGCCGGTAGTTTTTTAGGGACGCATTGAATAATACGCAGGCGTCAGCCATTTTGTTTTTTCAACTGGGCTTCAGAAAACATTCCACGCGCGCGGGACTACCGGCCCCTGAGCGACACTAACCAAAGCGTGTACACAACACCATGTACGCGTTGCAGCATATGGATCAAGGTTTGGCCGTTTGCCCGTAGACGCAAACTGGATATGAGATCTGGATCCGATCTGGATCTGCGGTGCCGTGTAGATTGCCCCGTAGGCTCCTTTTTGCCCGTGCTCATCGCCCGGATCGTCGCTTAGACAGTCAAGACCATCTTACAATTACTCGGGTTAAAAAACAAATGCAGCTACAATGCATATTTTTGTTACCACTACTAAACAACATCTGATTACGAAAATAGTTGCGCTTCACAGTAAAAAAAAAAAGGGATCAGAAAAAAGGCCAATACTTGACAATATTAAAATATGAGTAAATACGTTTTGTCAATTTTCGAGGCATCTAGAATAAACTAAATTTATGCAGAGAGGCTCAATTTTGAAACTTTGAATTATATCAACATTGTTATACACTAATATGGATCTCAATATGAGGTTTACAGGAAAAATACCGTAAATCTTATAAGAAAATACTGAGGAGGCAATTTTGCAACCAAAATCCATCATATTAAACCACAGCTTTTATAGTTTCATTCAAATTCACTTTATAATTTGACAGTTTAAGCATATGATTTACCAAAATTAACTGAGTTTTACAGTATATGCACGTAAAAATTTTTTTGGTTGATATTTTTCAGTGTTGTAATTGAATCAGTTTTTTACAGTGATACTTAATTTTCACAGTAATTATTCGGCAGAAATGCTGTCAGCTCGTTCGTTCGTGCGTGCAAGTCCAAAATTCACGGGAAGATCGTCTTTAACAGCTGATAGTTCATCATCCAGGTTGATCTGGCCATGGAATCCTCTTGGGGACTTGTTTTAGACCTCACAGGCATCTATTGATGTGGCTAATGGTTTGTGGTTATGGCTCTCCCACTAATCGCAGTTTGGTGAAAGCCCCACTCCGATCTTGTGAAGGGAAGTTCTTTGTGCGACCCAACGCCAGTTCTGAGTATGTTGAGCTTGACCAGCTTTCTATCAAGGGTCACAGCATTTGGGTTGTAGAGGCTGTCCAACAAAATGCTTCAGGTTCAAAGTTGAGGATGCATGTTAGTAAATACTGGAAAAATTATAAATATTTTTGATGTGGCAAAAATCGTCCTCAATTACGCTACACACATTGTACTAAAAATAAACAAATCACAAACAAAAAAATTATATCCCCCCCCCCCCGTGTTGATCAAGCGTCGCCAGAGGAATCTCGCAGTATCCCAATGATCGATAGCTCACTTAAAGCAATATTGGCACATTTTGAAGAGCGCCCCCAATTGTTCAAAATTTGATATTTTTGCACAGTTAACGTGGTAATGTCTAGGAAACTATACCGGTGAACGAGAATGCTAAAAAGTGCGTATGTTAAACAAAATAATCAAGTTTGTAATTAGAATGGGATCCCAGATTGGTCTTATTAACGGCAGAGCTGGAACTGCTACTTTATGTCGTCATGATGACAATAGTGCAACCTCTGAGAAAATAACCTCGACTTGACTGACACGAACTATTTAAAACAACTAAGGCATGAGCGTATTTCCCGGCTATTTCACATTGGAAGGCCGTTTCCAGAAGCCGTTGAAGTATTATCGGGGATCCCCGATAATAATTATCTAGTGACAAATTTCTTCGTTTGTGACACAGTGACATGTGCGCTTAACCCATTCACGGGTATAGTTTACTAGCAGTTACCAATGCAACCGTGTAAATCTTCAAAATTTTGAAAAAAAAAACAAAAATGGGGCGCCCTTCAAAAAAATGTGCTATATATTGACTTTAATAAGCAGCGTTTGCGGTGCTTCAGATACAGAAAAACAGACGAATGCAGAATTGGTCTGTTTGAAGACTTTAATTTGGCGTTTGGGTATGACTTCCCCAAAGTGAAAATCTATTAATCTAAAAATTGGAATGTTATTTTGCTCAATATTTTTTTTTTTTTTTTTTTTTTTAATTTTTGATAAAAATAATATTTGCAAAAAACTCAATTCGCCAAAAATGGTCGATTGGCCTGTTGGGAAGACTCATGACGATATGGTCCATCAGGGAGGAGAGGCACAATTGACCTCAAAATAACGTCAATTACGCAGCGCGCAATACCCAGTCTAAATTGCGAATGAAACCGGGCAGGAACCAATGAAATTGCGTAAGTTCCTAATGTTTAATATCGGGTGGGGGAACACTATTCGAGTTGGCCCAAAAACATGGTACGCAAAGAAAAATTAAGTGTCTTTTAAAAAGGCAATTAGTATAAAATTTGGCTATATTATCTCAGCTAAAATATTCCTTAAATCCCTAAATGCCATTTTTTGCCACGGAGCGTACCCCTGCCTTATTGTGTTTAAGAGGAAATTGATGTTCTTAAATCTTTTAATTTTTGGGACAATTTTATTCAGTGGGTTAAGACATTTTATTGTAACAGGAACAGCTATATTATTAATAATGGCTTTCTTTCAGATCCTATTCCTATGAAACGCGGGATATTTCAAGGGTGCCCATTTTTGCCACTTTTATTTGTTTGTGTGATTGAGGTTTTGGCTATTATTAATAGGAATGATCAACATGTGAAAGGGATTAAAATTGGTGATGTGGAAAAGAAAGTTAGTCTTTTAGCTGATGATACTACATGCTTTTTGCAAGGTGATGAAGAATCCTTTCAGAGTCTTTTTAACATCTTGGACAATTTTGCCAAGGTCTCTTGTTGCAAGGTGAATATGTCTAAATATGAAGCTATTCATATTGGGAGTCTCAAGGGAAGTCATTTTAGGTCCTTTGAAGCCAATGGTTTAGTGTGGAAAAACAATACGTTTAAGAGTCTTGGTATTCAATTCTCCCTTAACACTAAATCCCTTTTTGAGCTCAATTATATTCCAAAACTTAATCAGATTCAGCAAATCCTCAATTGTTGGCGCTGTAGGAATTTGTCATTAATTAGTAAAGTCACTGTTATTAAGACTCTTTTGTTGCCTCAGTTGCTTTATTTATTTTCTGTCTTGTGTGCACCGATTCCAAAATATTACTTTAAGAAACTTGATACTTTATTTTATAAATTCATCTGGAATGGTGGGAATGACAGGGTGAAACGTAAATTCCTATGTAATGATTATTCAAATGCTGGTCTCCGCATGGTAGATCTTGTGGCCTTTTCTCAGGCACAAAGATGGTTTGGGCTAGACATTTGCTTGACCCTAACTATGTTAATACATGGAAAAGTATTGAATTTAATCTTCTTTCCAATTTTTATAGTGATACATCAGTGTTATGGAAAACAAATGCCCCCAACTGTGTTCTCAATCAGTTAAAAAACACTCAGTTGGCTGAGACCTTAAGGACTTGGTACTTTTATAGTAATAAGATCAAGGAAAATTTAGGTCATGGTGACTATTTTCTTCAAGACCCTATTTGGTGGAACCAAAATGTCCACCTCAAGACTAAACGTTTCTTTTTTTACCCAGAGTGGCTGGATAAGGGTATTGCTTATCTGTCAGATCTTGATAGGGGATACAACTTTGTAAAAACATTTGAAGACTTAGTTATTGAATACGATATCCCCCTGAAGGATAGACGCAAGTATAATTCTCTTATGAATGCCATTTCATTGGATTGGTTTTATAACCTCAAGAAAAATGTGGATAATATTTTGGATAAAGTTGTCACTGATCTGCTTCAAGCAGCTAAAGTTCCCAAACATGCTTATAATATTCTTAAGGTTCAGGACATCCCTGCTGATACTGAAAATTATTGGCAGGATATTTTAGATGTTGATGGGGACACAGATTGGACCTCTGTTCACTGTAATAATTTCTGTAGTACTATTGAAACCCAAATGAGGTCCTTCTATGTTAAAATATTTCATAGAGCAATTTGTACAAATAAGTTTCTGCACAATTGAGTCTCCAAATTGCTCATTTTGTAGCAGGGTGCCTGAATCTCTTGTTCACATTTTCTGTGAATGTGACAATGTCTCTCCTCTGTGGGAGAGTCTTTGCAATTATTTGTGCAGAAAAACTGGTGATCAGTTCAATTTTTCTAAATTTGAGAAAATGTTTGGTGTGGATAAAACCTCATCTCTTCATAGTACACGTGTCAATTACCTTATTTTGTATTTGAAATTTTACATCTATAGATGCAAATTTCAACAAACTAATCCCAATTTCACGGCCTTCCTCAAAATGTTCAGATTAAAATTTAAGATAGAGTATAAGATTGCTGAAAAAAATGACAAATTGGGTAAACATTTCAAAAAAGTTTTCCTTTGACTTGGATGAAGATTAATTTACTAAATTATTATTTTTTTATTCCCCCTTGATTTTTTTTCTAATATAGGTTTTCCCGTTCGACTTCGCACAATGTTCATCCGAATTCAACAATGGTTTAGGTCAAATCGAAACTGACATTTGCCAACTCTATTTCGTCTTTGGTCAAACAACTTCAACCTGGTGCACGCCACTCGTCAATGATCGCACCGGTTCGTCGTGATAATTCAAATTCGTCGGGTCATACCACTTTCGTTGTACATGGCAACCGAATTTCGCATTGGTCATCCGGATTCATAAAAAATCATTGAATTGTCGCAATGGGCCTGCATTGTGCGGGTATCATGCATGCGTTTATGGCCTAACATTTGAAATGGCTCTAACAGTGGGCGGTATGGAGGCAATTGTGTAGTAATGTATCAATCAGAGAGTGGTGCACTCTAAATTACACGGATTTTAAATTAAAATCGGAAATTTGTGGTAGGGACAAATCAATCAGATGTAAATTTGGATCTTATATATATATATATAGAGAGAGAGACTAGATATAATATAGATATAGATTGATATAGATGAGATGTTGGATATTAAGAGATATAGAGAGATATATATATATATATAAGATAATATAATATAATATAATAAATATATAATAGAAGATATATATATATATAGAGAGATTATATATATATATCAAAATATATAATATATATATAAAATATATATATATATATAGAGATAGATCTATATAGAGATATATAATAATATTATATATATCTATATATATTTATATATTCTATATATAAATTTAAACAAGAAAGAAAATACGCCCGAAACACCTGAGAATTGGAAAAAAAGACAATTGTTGAAAACCAGTGACCAAAGAGTAATCCCAACCTACCCATTATATCGCCGTTTGAAGGTCGCGATAAACTAACTTCTAACACGGGACGAATGAATGGACCATAGTTGAAGGCGCTTGCCATCGACTATATGGAATGTCCAAAGACGAAAATTCGGGTTGGCAATGTACCGTTTGGTTTGTTGGGGACGAATTTGAAACTATACAATTGTTGAATTGGATGATGAAAATTGTGCGAAATCGAACGGGAAAAAAACCTATAATAAATTTTATTAATTTTTTTTTAAATTGATTTTTTTTTAAATTTCTGGTATTGCAGTGGTCTATTTGTTTTAGTTTGACAACATGACATGGTCTTGGTTGGTTTTGGTTTTTTGTTTTTTTTTCTTTCTTGTTTTGTCTTTGTTTTTTTGTTTGTTTGGTGTGTGCTTTGATGTTGTTGTTTTGTCCGTGTTTGTGGTTCGTTTTTGTCTGTCTTGTGTGATCTGTGTCTTTTTTTCTGATAAAAACCTCTTGTGACGAGATTCTCATTGGCATGATTGTGTTGTTATTGATTGAGGAAAAACAATTAAAAAAAAAGAAAACAAAAAGAGGAAATTGCTCCAAGATCTAACAAGACAAATAACTCTACCTTCCTTTTTGCGGTAGTCATTTTCCTCTAGGGATATATTGCCTATTTTTTATAATTTTTGCTACAAATTGATGCCATTACAAATAACAGGTTGTGGAATGTCTTATGTATTTTTCTTCTCCCTGTGATATTTAGTAAAAATTACATACAAAAATTAATTATACGAGAACGGATGCAACAATTTTTATGATTTCAATATTTGCGCGCGCCCAGAAAGGGCGCGAGCTATAAGAGATTACTTCCAGAGAGACACCTGCAATGTTGCGAACGAGGCTGAGATAATAACATATTTGAGATGTTTTCAGATACATACATTTTTGGCACACTGCTCGAAATATAAACAATAACAATCGCTGATTTGACCAATAATTATGAATAGGATTTCAATGTTACTCATTTTTTGATAACGATAGCATATTAATGACTTAATACATGTTATTTGAACAAGGCTAAATATTCCTAAACGCTTCCTGGTGGCGCTATACCTCAACATTGTCTATGGGCTCAGACGATGGCGGCCAAGACTCTTTCAATATAGCAACTCATCAAAACGAACCAAACATCGATACCAGGCCTACACAAATTGATTTCATTAATGTGTTCGGTCAAGGGTGTTCTCATGACCCACAAAAGTCCCCGTTCGTTATTCATACATAAAAATTCAGAAATAACCCTTTCAGCGGAGTTGATTCTTCAGCTCCAACGATTTTGGAAAATGAAAACATTGTCTTATAATATATATCCAAAAATCAGCATTTTTCTAAAAGTGGGATTTCTTGGCCGCCACTGCGCCGCCTATATGGGCTTTTATCAGTTATACACAGTTTCACCGGCTGGTTTACTGCCGGGGGGGGAGGGGCAGAGTATTAGCTAGTATTCTGGTCGGTTAACCACCCGAGTTACAAAAACGCGAGACCTGGGCAGGGCATGCCGGTCTCGAGACTGGCAACATAGGGTATCAAATTCAACCTATGTCTCTGTCAGTTTTACACTGGGCATCAAATTGGACTTTTCAGTCTCAGATAGAGTATAAAATTAGCAGGACTCTGTTAGAATGTTGATTTTAGATTTTAGTGTTGATACCATGCTCAAAACAGAAATCAGCCCATAAAATAGCTCAAATGGACTGTAAAATGCCAGGTTAAAATTCCAATGGTCATATTGCCTGCCCCCAGGTTTCGGATAGAGTATCCATTTGAACAGCTCTGGTCTGGGATAGGGTGCCATTTCATCTGTTTGTATTGCCGGAACCCTTGTTAACTCGGGTGGTTACCCGGGCTCATGCACAGGTTGACACCCGAGTTTTATGGGTTTATTGTACATCAAGCCCGTGCGCGAGTTCACATTGGTGTGTTAACACCAAGTGGGTCTGTGTCTTGTAATTATTATAATTCAGCATACAAATGAAAATATATATTTTTAATTATTTGGTATGAAAAGCACCCTCAATTTAACGGAATGCTTAAGGCCTGTATTTCCTTTCGTTAAAATACGCAAACTCGGATCACGGAAACAAACGTAACTAGAAAACGAAACATCGTATGATCATGCAAATTGGCACAGAGGATAAGTAAAAATCTACAAAACCATGACCCTGGTTTTTTATTTGAATTTCCAAAATATGAATTATGATTCAGAATTACCTGATTGGTCGAGTCACGGTTACCATTTTGTTTTCTCATTTATATTTTATCATCCACGGTTACCATGAAAACCATATGAAAACTCCGGCTTCATGGTTTTGTCGGTATTGTTCCAATATATCTTCCACGCAAGTATGTTGCGAGTGCGATTTTTCGTGAAGTAGTTTTGTGCGTTCCCGTGTTTAGCCAATTACAGGCTTTTCTCAGTTACCATTGCGACCTGAGTGAAATGACATGTGTTTCCGAAAACTAGAGATCACGGGTAACAACATGGTATACAACATATGCCAACTACTTTTTGAGAATGTTGTCTAAAGCGTCTTCGAAGGTCATCCCATTTACGGGATTGCTTGTTTTTGCAAATTATCTGATATTTGGCCCCACAGTAAAACCTTTAAATTTAAGTTTCCCGACCCCGATGACTCCAATAAGCATGTAGTGTATTTATAATAATACATTTAGAGTATTTATAATAATGGATTATCACACGAAGATGTGGGGAGCAGCACTTAACGCTAATTTCACCTTGCGAGGTACAGGCAAGAGCTTGTAAATGTGTAGATGGCGGGCATGTTAAATTTTAAAATGTGTGCTCGTTAGCATTGGTAATTAATCAATGAACTGTTTAATCCTGTATATACAGTGTAAGTCAATAAAAACCCTACATTCAGGAAAGATTTTTTCAAAGGTTAAACGTCATTTTTGCTTGAATGTTTGCATTAGTTGTTTACAGGGATAAACAGGCTATCAGAAGATTTTTATTTGGTGTCTTTTGGACTTTGGGCTCAGAAACTATGGCAATTTTTCTATTGTTTAACAATAACTTGGTGTTAAATGTTTTTACTCAAATCAATATTTTGTTGTTTTTGACACTCTAATCAATGTACGTGTGTACATTGATTAGATTGTCAATGTACGTGCGTACATCTCGTGTTGGAAAAAAGACCCTTTTACGCGTTTTGTTCATGCATCTTATCCAACTTTGAATACAAACGAGTTCATCTTGTCTATTTTGTCCGGTTAACCCTTCAAACTCTTAAGCTATGAATTTATTCTTAATCTACTGTCTAAAAATATGGCATGAGTGTACATTTTATGATTATTTGGTTTAGTTTGAGTCTAATTCTCATGATTTTCAAGCAAATTGAGAGAAATTTATCGGTATTGGGATATGTCCATGTATTCTCTTTGTTATCAGTTAACGGTTTATTGTTTTCTCACTCACATCCAGCTGCAGATTATAAAATAACATCAGATGATAACAAAAGGAGTGCAAGAGTTACAGGTAAGGCTTTTAAACCTGTCAATCTGTAACCCCTACCAATTTGGGGCCCGTGTTTACAAAGTTCTCATTAAACTAGAGACACTTGCACATTTGAAAAATAGTGTGCCCTCAAGATATTTCAAAATTGATACATGGTTGTAAAGCTTTTATATACAATAGTCCTCGCCTGAAATGATTAATCCCAAATCAGCGTTATGAATAAACAGAGTGATTTTTATAATAAAATGACTGGCGGAGTCATTAAAGGTGCTATGTGTGTATTGTGTTCTCTACTTGATATGAGAGCCTGGCACTTGCACATACACCCCATCAAGTACCGCGAGAAACAGACTTGCGGTTTTGATGGCAGACGCAATAATGCATGTTGCAAAGACCTATTCAATGCTGTGCTAATATTGATGGTAACCACTAAAACGGCAATTTTTTTGTTTATATCTTGGGAATGAGATGGATTTGAGGGCTCAAATTTCAGGACGACAATGAGAAAAATACGGCCTTTCATCTGATATCAAAATCGATACTACTTCCGGGAAAATCAAGGAGGTCCCAAAGACGATCGGAACACGCACTTTTAATTCAGCAGACGACGAAAATGGCGTTTAACACATGAGAGCACACGCCGGAGTTGATTCCCACGGCATCCAACCCGTTTGACCGGTCTTTGACCTGTCTTTGACCTTTGTGATTTTAGTATCAATGAGCACCAGTCTATGACATTCATGTAATAGGCACATGTTGTAACGGCAAACTTCAAAGTTAGCCTATACATACTACCTGGATGTCTTTAGCCTCTTATTAATGCCCCTAGCTTGTTTTGGGGTGTTATTTTTATGAGTAAATAATATCTCTATTCTTCCAATGGCCTAGACTATCATTGGCGAGCAAATTGAAGAAATTTCATATTTTGTGAAAATGTGCCAGTACCGCTTTAAATCCATTGCAATATCATATCGTCGTGGTCACGACATACTGTCGAATCTGATTTTTTGGTCAAATTGAGTTAATAGTTGATTCTGGTTGCATTTTATGTACTCTTTAATTGTATCCAAAACCGGATCCAAAATAATTCGTATTCGATTGCTTGGCGTGTCCAAAAATATCTCAAAGCAAACCAGATAAATTGCGAATGAATATGTATTCGTTAGGACAAAGATTGCTACTTGAGAGTGATCAAAATCGATAATAGGTCGGTCAAGATTTAAGACAATCTGTGAAATTTACCTTTCTATACTTCATAAGGAATTTGTCATGTTACTTCACATTGTAATTTAGGTGTTTTAATTATGTTGTTACTTTTACTAATTGAAACGTACGGTCTGTGCATCGTGAAAAAGAATTATCCAAGTTTTGCAGTTTTTTACATTTGGTTACAAATCAAATCTCTCACAAATAGGGAGACATAGTGACATTAATTCTCGTCTTACCAAAGGGTAGGGGTTACCACCCCAGGTGACCTTTCCTCCGGTGCGCAAAAACGTTAAAACATTCGTAAAAATCTTCCACATACTTGTTTTCGGCGAAACAAATGTGAAGGCGACACTGTCACCGGGATTAGCGTATACGCCGTCAAAGTCGATTGATGGGGGAGTGGTTGCCAACTAAGAATAATTCATTTCTTTAAATATTTTGCACAGTATGGCTCTACAATTATATGTTTATATAAATATAAAACTAGTCATTTTCCGTCACTTGGGGGCCAAAACCCACATGAAAATCCGATATTCCTACCTTTTTGGTGCAAAATTTCATTTTTGCATTTTATACACTGATGCGTGTCTTTGGAAATGAACCATTTTACCAAGTTGCTAACTTCCTGACGTCATTGTGGCGCCATACTGGTACAGCGATATTGCGAGAGAATTGAGAAAATATTGAAATGCATTTTTTTCGCTTACAAATCAAAAATAAGTATGTATAATTCCATATAACTACTTTAATGTTGGAACGAAAACACAAAATAGTGAAAAAATGAATTAAGGAAATTTGTCATACTATCTCCCGCAAATAGCCATACAGCGATGACGTCTCGAAACTTGCACTAAACAGCTGATTGCGGTTTACACCAGTACGCAATAATAAAAAAATCCTTTAAAAAGGAAAGGGCGGCCCAAGTTGGGAGTCCTGTTTTGTGAATTGTCTTGTAGGGAGAAGTTATTACCTACGATGAGATCACCGAAGGAATTAAAGTTCTCAAGAATGGGAAAGCTCCTGACAATGTCAACATCCATACAGAATTCTTGAAGAATATGGCACCCGAAGCTGTGCGATGGCTCCAACTCTTCCTTTCTACTTGCATGGGAACGTCAACTATTCCCTCCAGATGGAAGACTTCAAAGGTCATTGCAATCCTGAAGCCCAAGAAACCAGCAAATGAGCCCAATAGTTACGGACCCATCTCGCTACTATCTCACATCTATAAGCTGCTTGAGCGACTGATACTCGGCAGGATCAATGATACGGTCGAGGCAAATTTACCCCGCACCCAAGCTGGATTTCGAAGAGGTAAATCAACAACTGATCAGATAGCAAGACTAGTTAATGACATCGAGACAGCCTTCCAGAAGACGCAGAAGTTTGGAGCAGTCTTCATAGACCTAACTGCTGCGTACGATACAGTCTGGCATCGAGGTCTCTACCTCAAGCTACTCAAAATCTTCCCTGATGTCAAGCTTGTCAAGTTCATTATGCTGCTCATCCAAGTCAGATCTTTCGTCCTGGAGACATTAAATGGGCAACGCAGTAGAAAGCGCAAACTTCGGAATGGTGTCCCACAAGGTTCTGTCCTGGCACCCAGTCTCTTCAACATCTACGTCTCAGATATGCCAAAGGAAGATTGTTCGCAGTACTCCTACGCAGACGACATGGCACTTGGAATAGCTGCTGATTCCTTTGAGTCCTTAGAAACAGTGTTGCAGAAAGACCTAATCACTGTAAGCCAATTCTTCCACCGATGGCACTTGAAACTCAGCAAACCCAAGACCGTCAGCTCTGTTTTCCACCTTGCAAATCGATGCACAAAAAGAGAACTTAACATCACTCTAGATGGAGAAAAACTGTCACATGACCCAACACCGAAGTACTTTGGCGTCACAATGGATCGCAGCCTTACTTTCAATCAACACACCAAGGCAGTCGCTGCCAAGACGCAGTCTCGTGTCAACCTCCTCAGAAGGCTCGCAGGAACTGGATGGGGTGCATCTTTTGACACCTTACATACATCAACTGTTGCCTTGGCATACTCCACTGCTGAATACGCTGCACCAGTATGGAGTCACAGTGTACATTCACACAAGATTGATGTCGTTCTGAATGATGCAATGAGACTTGTTAGTGGTTGCGTTTTGGCGACGCCTGTAGAATATCTTCCAATTCTGTCTGGCATAGGAGGAACCTTCAGACGATCAAGCTCGCCAAGAAATGTGATGAACCTGGTAGCCTAATCCCCCCACCAACACCCTTTGAGGATCAGAGAATTCCACGGAATCACTTTGCTACCCAATCCATGACACTGCATTCACAGCATCCCTATCGATCATCCTGGATCCATGACAGATGGTATGAGCAATGGTCATCCTCTACTTTGAACCTAAAGCAGTTTGTGGACAGCCCATCTAGCAAGCCCAAAGGCTGTGACCTTGATAGGAAAGCATGGGTCAACCTCAAAAGACTCAGAACTGGCGTTGGTCGTACAAAAAACTTCTTTCCCAAGATCGGAGTAGAACTTTCACCAAACTGCGATTGTGGAGAGCCACAAACCATTAGCAACATCATAGATGACTGTGAGGTCTACAAGTCCCCAAGAGGAATTCCAGGCCTGATCAACCTGGATGATGAAACTATCAGCTGGTTAAAGACGGATCTTCCACTGTGATTTTGGACTTGCACGCACGAACGAACGAGTTATTATGTATATAGGTACATACATACATACACAATTCCTGTATATGCAGGTTCATACATACACAGGTCCTACAGGTTACACACCACTAACTCAGTAGTCTATGGGAAAAATGGCAACTTTGAGCATGTTTTTTCACATTTAAAACTCTCACAGAGGAAATACAACAACATCACCCCAAAATACAAGCTGAAATCACCAAATAACCAAATTTTGAACATATGATGACCAGAAAAATTTTTAGTTACGAATCACCAAACTCGACCGATGTCAGAACGGCAACCCAAGATTCTCTATAGTCGCCAAAGCTAGTAATTTGCAAATCGATGTGAAATTGATGACCGCGGAGTAAATTTCCTCAAAATCACTGTCCAAATGCCGCTTAGTTTGAGAAAATATACCAGTCTACCTTGTCAATCATGAAATTTCATCACTTTCTTAATGTAACTAGTGCATTTTCAGACATTTTAAAGCACTTTTCCAGATGCCATGCAAGTGGTGTATAACCTACATAGGTGCATAAATACCTGCAAAGGTATGTACATAATGTAGGCCCGACATACGCAGTCCTCAATATATGTAGCCTATGTGTACATACCTGCACGTACATATATACGCACATAACGAGGCAAGTAAATAAGAATATACTTATGCACAAACATACGCATATACCTACATACGCACGTCACGTTCATAAATATAAGCCTACGTACGTACCTTCATACTCAGGGACATAGAAACACGCACATACTTGCATAAGCAGGTAACGTACCTGCTTATGTAAGGTACATGTAAAGGGACATAAGCATGTACCTACATATGACATATGCAGGAATAATTACACACAGGTGCTAGGTGAGTACGTACGCAGATACGTACATGCGTACACAGATAAGTGCGTGCATACATCACAGGTACGTGTATACCTATTCAGAATACATAATGCAGGTACTAGTATTTATGTGCAGGTATGTGCGTACATACGCATGTTTGATGCACACACAGAAGTGCAAAAACCTTTGTTTTTCAACAGATAAACTAGGTTTTTCGATCGATAAAGCAGATTTATCAAAAACCTAGCTTTTCGAATCCATAATCCTGGTTTTTCAAATCGAAAAACCAGGTTTATCGATTCAACTTGTATATCACCGATTTACCTCAAACAACATCTAGACAATGTGGCTATGCCGACGATCTTGCCTTTCTCCACTCGGACAGCAGCTGGACAGAAGTAGAAAGCACGCTTACTGCAGACATGGCCCTACTTGCAGCATATCTCAAGACCTGGAGACTGAAGCTGAGCGAAGCCAAGACCACCGCTACTGCCTTCCACCTCAACACCAAAGATGCTCACTGCCAGCTTCAAATCAACCTCAATCGCAGCGCCTCTGCCATACAATCCTACTCCAACCTACTTGGGAGTGAAGCTTAACCGGCAGCTTACTTACCGACTGTGCCGACTGTGCTGGATCTTCATGGGGTGCCAGCCCAACGACCCTACGCACTACCGCCCTGGCTTTGGTCTACAGCACTGCTGAATATGCCGCCCCAGCATGGTGCAACAGCTCTCACACAAAGAAGCTGGACACAGTACTCAACGAGACTTTGAGAACCATTACTTGTTGCCTGCGTCCTACTCCATCTGAATTCCTACCAGTGCTTTCAGGCATTGCACCTGCAGTACTTGGGAGAGAACACCACACGCACAAACTAGTGAATGAATAAGGCCCTGTTGGACAACAAGCACCTGCTGCATAACACTGCACTGTCAAAGAATCACACCTACTTGGTAGACAGAGACTACGCTCTCGCCGACCTTTCTGCCGACATGCTGCTAAACTCTCCAGTTCCCCTTTCAACATCCTACAGACATGGAATACTGCATGGCTAGATACTCCAAAACCAGATCAACTCTCTATTACACCTGAGACAGAACTACCACCTGGCAGCAATCTCCCACGCAAGGAATGGGTCACCTTAAACCGGATTCGCACAGGAGTCGGTCGCTTCAACAGCAATTTGCACCGATGGGGGCTGCGGCCATCGTCAGCCTGCCAATGTGGTTCTCCATCACACACAGCGGATCACATTCTCAATGAGTGCCCTACCTTTCGCCCACCGGTGGACACAGATTTCTCAAACCCCAATCAATCAACAGTGAGTTGGCTCCAGCGTTTACAACATGTTTAGCTGCTGCCTCATACGCAAGAAGAAGAAGACTGGTTTCTACATGGCATCTGGTCTGAATGAAAGTTGTCAACTTAATCACACTCTTCAGTGGTGAATTATGGCTGTTAATGGTTACCAGGCTGAGGACCAGCCATCTTGAAGGAATGCTCAATGTGTAACAATTCAACTTTAATGTGAGATATAATAAAGCTCTTTTATAATCAATACTACTACCTGAATTAAAACATTCAGATGTTAATCTGTTCACACTTCTTTGAAAGTTATGCACCAAATCCAATGTCTTTTCAATACATTTTCGCTACTAAGGTGAAAGTGGCCAAACTAAAATTTACAGCCTTTCACTTAATTGAGTGTGTCTCTGGAGCTGTGGACCCAAATGGGATGGGGTAAACGGCAATTTTTAGAGGGATAATTAGACCTTTATACAGTATATAGTTTTAGCGAAGATTGACATGAGAAATATTTTTGTGTAGTCTGCAAGATTTGCAGAAGGCACATAGGGATTACTCTGGTCGTATGTCTGTGTGTGTATGTTTGAGTTCTGTAAGGGCTACGACGATGTAACTTGGTGGAAATGAGAGGGCGGGGTGGGATGACATGTTGGTGACCTCGTGTGACCTTGGTGACCTCGTGTGACCTTTGACCCCATTCACAAACCGCGACGGCAGACAACGTGAGTTGGTGTGAAAAGATCTAGGGAATTTCAAAACCATTCGATCTCAATATCGCAAACATGGCCTAAAGGACTAAAGAGGAAATTTTCCAAAGAAGGACGGACTTTTCAACCTGGATGGACAATCAAGTATTTCTTCTCTTAAGAAAATTAGGGGAAGCCTCTTGGCCTTATTTGCAACAAGATACTGAGTGTTATGAAAGAGTGTAACATTTCTCGTCATTATAACTCTATTCTTGGCCCCGAATACGACACTATTACTGGCAATGAATGAAAGACCAAAGCTGAACAGCTCTCTAAAGCTTCATAAGCAGCAAACACTGTTCTCTTCCTTTGCCAAGGATAATGTTCTGTTGGCGAGTTTTTTAAGGTTTCACAAGTAATTGCAAAGCGATGCAAGCCATTTTCGGATGGGGCATTTTGTGAAAGAATGCATGCTTTCCCGTGTTGGGGCATTATGCCCGAAAGAGAAGGCTACATTTGAAGAAGTGAGTTTGTCACGGCAGACTGTAGCGAGACGCATCAGTGACATAGCTACTAACAGTAAAACTCTGAATGAGTTCAGGTACTTTTCTCTTGCTCTCGATGAGAGCACCGACATGTCAGACACGGCTCAACTTCTGGTGATGTTACGCGGCATTAATGAACACTTTGACATTAAAGGGGAATTTCGTGATCCACAACCTCGTCCCCCGACTTACCTCAAAAAGTTGAGATTTTTATATCATCTGAACCATTAGCCTTAGTAATCCATGTGTACCTAATCTTACGTGCAAATTCTGTCGTATCTGTGAAAAATTCGCAATTTTGTATTTTCTGACCGTAAACAGACAGAAATTACAACAGTACAGTGGCCTATGGGACCGTGAGAAACAAACAATACATACAATACAATACTCATAATACAAAACCACAAGATCGGAATCCCCTAAGATTTTGTGAATAAGGTTTTCTCAGGGATATTTAGTGAACCAGAATAAAACAAAAACACCTTCAATGAAGAACTGGTTGAGTTACGTTCAATCAAGAACACAACAACAGGCAAAGATATTGCACAGGAAATCATCAAAGCAGTTGAGAATGTCAGACTGTCCTGGGGAACCATAAAGTGGAGTTAAAACTGATGGAGCCCCTGCAATGACAGGCCCTAAATCTGGTGCGGCAAAGCTGATCATCGATCATTCTATTAACAAGAGATCTGTTGATGAAACGATTGAAATCATGCAATATCATTGCATCATCCACCAGGAGGCATTCTTGAGGACGTAATTGGATGAGGTCGTTAAGGTCAGGAGGTAAACGCTTTGAACCGTCGGCAATTTAAAACATTTCTTATCGAAATGGAGGCAGAGTATGCTGATATTTGCTTTTACACGCAAGTCAGATGGCTTAGTCGCGGCAAAGTGCTTAAACGCGTGTTTTCTCTCGGAAACGGAATTGCAAGAGTTCATGCTGAGTAAGCAGCAAGATACCTATCTTACAAATCCAGAATTTGTCTCTGATCTGAAATTCCTAACAGGTGTAACTGGATATCTTAACGTTCTCAATCTAGATCTCCAGGCTAAAGGGAAAAATATCATCGACATGATTGGAAGCGTGGAAGCATTTCAAGCAAAGCCCAACCTGGTAATATGGCAGCTTTAGCAATGAATACTGACTGTAACTTTCCGTCACTGAAGTAGTTTGACAAGGAGTGCCGTCCAACGGAAATGTACGTAGCTTTGGCAACCGTTCGGTGGCTCAATTTGAACAACGTTTCATAGACTTTCGCACAACAGATTTCAACTCCTTTCACCGTAGTTATAGATTCGGCGCCCAGCTATGTTACAGATGGAATTATTGGAAGTTATTGACCTCTTCAAAGTAACCCCCATTTGAAGGCCAAGTTTAATTCTCATCTCGGCGACAGCTACTCCCTTTTGGTATTCTACGAGGACTTCCATCGGATCGCTGCCCAATCTTTCGCCGGCATTCCACGCAATTTTACCCTCTTTGAAGTGTGTACATATGCGAGCAAACATTCTCCAGGAGGAAGCTTAACAAGTAAAAAAACAAGAACAATGTTATCAGATGAGAACTTAGAAACTTTACTGAGACTGGGCAGCAAACTGAACTTTTACTCAAAAGAACTATTTAAAATTAATGGAGGGGTCATTGCTACGCCAAGGGGAATGGTGGATTTGAGGGGAAATAACGAACAAATTGTACAACTACTACTAACTAAACCAAAGTTTTTTAAATACGGTTTTTCCCCGTCAACGGGGGGTGGCCGGATTCACTCACATTTTGCATCAAACCGCCCTTACTCCTTCCTCCATTCCACCCCGATTCCAATAAATGCATCCTCCATCCTCGAACCAACCCTCCTACTCTTCCTCCTCCACTTGTTTCTTCCATGTCTTCTTTGGACGTCCCCTCCTCCTCAAATCCCCCACCCCCTCGCACTCAAAATCCGTTCTTAACACATCTCGTCCTCCTTTCCTCAACATGCCCATACCATTGAACACTATTCGCCTTCGCCACCGGTCCACCGCCTCTTCCAAACCCAACATCTGCATCAAGTCCTCGTTTCATCCTTCATCAACTTCACACCAAACAATTGCTCTTATCATTGCTCTCTCTGTCCGCCTCAAAATTCCCATCTCATTTTCGTTCAGACACCAACTTCCTCACTCCCATACAGCATCACTGATCTCCCACAGCTCTTATACACCATGTTCCTTTCATCTTCATTTGCATCTCAAAGTATCTTTTCCCATGCAACAACTCCCCACATTCCTAAACTCACCCACCCATACCTCACTCTCGCTGTCACCGCACCTCGCATCCACCACCCCCTCCACACCTTCCCCTAGGTTGTGAACCCTTCAACTCCTTCCACTGACTCCACCCCATCATCACAACGTTTTCACTGCCTGTTCCACCATCCCTCCAGCTCCTTCCTCACATCTCTTCTACACACAAAATCTCTTGCCAAACTGCAACTCTATTCTTCCCTTCCCTGGCATAAACCAAATTTGCATCTCATCCACTTCCCCTCTTTTCCAATCCTATTCGCTTCCAGAACCCTCTCCACATCTTCATGGCATGCTCTAACAACTTCCCAAACTTCACACCCCTATAATGCACCACAACTCATTGCATCCCCTTTCCCTTTAAAATTGGAAATTAACCACACACACTGCCCACTCCCACCGGCCATCCCTCCCCCATCTCCACTCTCTGACACACCTCCATCATCATCATCCTATATCTCCACTCGCACTAATCCTCTCAGCACTCACCACACAACCTCTAGGGTCCAACCGCCTTTCCTTTTTCATTCTCTTATTGTTGCCTTAACCACTTCTTCCCGGCTGTCCCTCTTAACTGGCCCTTCCCCCCCATCAGCCTCTACCTTCTGATCCCACTCATTCTCCGCATTCATGATTCTCTCCATAGATGCTCAACATTCCAGACTCGCCCCTCTATTTTTCTCACTGAAATTCAACTTTCCATCCCTTATTCCTCTCATACATCTTCGTCTTCCCCCTTCAACATCTCTTCCATCCTTTTTCATTGCTTTCAACTATCTTGTATACCTTGTTTGTTGGGATTCTCTCTCAACTCACTCAATCACTTCACTCCGCTCCTTCTCTGCCTGCCCTCCTCCTTCATGCTTTCTTCGCAAACCACTTTCTTTCTCGCTTCTTAGCCTCTTATAGCTTACCTTATTCTCTTCTGTAACATTTTTTCTCATATCCTTAAATGCATCCTCTTTCTCGCTATCGCCCCCTCACCTCATCATTCCACCACCCTGTATCTCCTGTCTCTCCTACCTTTTTGTTTTCCACACACTTCATCCAATGCCAAACTGTACACCCCTTCTTTTAAAGCACCCCCACAAGTCTGACACATTCAGTCCCCCACAAGCTCAGCTCCCCCTACTCTCATCTCATTTCTTTCTTGTCTCTTCTTCTTCAGCTTCCATACTTTCTTCCTCCCCTCTCATGCACTACCTTCCTCGCCACCTTTGTCACCTTCCTCGTATCCACATCTGCAACCCCCAGCCGGTGTTGCAATTCGCCAGGAATACCGTTAACATTCTTCATATTTTCCTCTTCCTCTTACCACTAGCACAAAATCAAATCTCTGTCTCATTCCCTCCTGAGCTATATGTCACTTTCCTTTTGTTCCTCTTCTTGAACCATGTATTTGCAACGCACCTCTCTTTCTCATCACAAAAACTCCAACAACTTCTTCCTTCCCGATTCCTCTCTCCAACCCTTTCCTCCCTGAACACCTTCGAAACCTTCTATCCTTTCACCCACATGCCGTTAAAATCACAAACACATAAGACCAATTCAACCAACACTTTGCACCTCCCATTCCTCCGCCACTCGTTCCATAAAACTGTTTCCTTTTCTTCACGCTTCCTTCCACACTGTGGCGCATAACCACATATCATCCTCACTACCTCTTCCTCGAAAACCATTATAACCGTTTATCACCCTATCGCTCCTCCTTCTTACCTCCACCACTTTTCACAGGCGCCTCTTTCAACGAATACTCCCACACCCCCAATCCCTTCACTAATTTTCCCTATTTCCTGCCCACCACAACTTGTACCTCTTCCTCGACACCCCCAACATCATAGCCCCCTCCCCTCTCCCCTCACTTCCTGTACAACCACACAACGTCGACCTTCCCTCTTCCTCAATTCCTCTCTTATCTCCACCCCTTTCCCCGTCAAACTCCCCAAGGTTTCCAGCTTGGAAATATGAACTTTTCAATCGAGGAATTTCTTGAAATTGTTGTCGGCAAATGGACAGATTTGCCGGCAATACTATATTTTCCCGTCCGTTCAAAAATCTGAGCTCAATCTGAGGAGGGATGGAGCCTATATCATTTCAGTTATACTGCATATTAGCATCGGAAGGTAATATCTGCCGACAATCAGTAACAATATTGTATTTAAAAATCCAATTCCACCGCCATCGGTTTTCCATTTCTTAAACACTGGGTGTCTCTGTCCCCCCCAGGAACGGCTCTGCCTGTGCATGCCATTATGAGTGAGAAGCAAATGTGAGTTATTCAGATGCTGGAAGATCAGTTACATGTTTAAATAGTGGAAGCCTCAAGATATGTTATATAAATGGATATGGATGTAAGGATTGGCACTTCCAAACCCAGGGGCATTCGGTGACACAAGACGTGCAAATAAATGGGGTCAGTGGGCGAGAGGCGGCCAAATTACCCCAAAAGAGGGTTTCAGGTGATAAATTTGCTAAATTCCCCTAAAATAGGGGCTTTAGGTGAATATTTAGCAAGGTTTGGGGCAAAAAATTTCAAAATTTTCCAAGAAAATTAGGGGTCTTTGGGTGACAGCGGGAACATTTTCCAAAATATGGGGTCTTTGGGTGACAATGATGCTAAAAACCGGGGGGGGGGGGGGGTGTTGCCTACGGCCGTTCCTAAAGGGGTGTAGGGGTGTAACCCTTTCCATTTACAGAACTCCGTCGGCCAAATGTTGACTTGACAGCAAAATCGGTATTAATGTAAAATAGTTGTAGGTAGAATATTTTAATGAAATATTCGTTCCTTTCGGACGATATTATTTCCTATTGCTAATATTGGCCCCCATCCCTCCTCAGATTTTTGAACCGACGGTAAGAAATAGAGCAGCAGCCCGAAGGTTTTGATCAAACGAACGAGATACCAATATCTCACAGGAAAATTCAGAGGATTATAACTTTTGCAAATATGAATGTCTGCCGGAGACCCGCTGCTGCGTGTGACCCCAGGAGAGGGGTAAAGTTACTATGGGCGTCAAATGTTTGAACTGCTCTAAATCTAAAGTAATATAGCTCAAATTATTCCTTTCCTTTATAAATATTTAATGATACTGATTTAAGGAAGCGGTTATCCCGCTATTTCTGGAAATTTCAAGGAGCGATTTTCAGATATTTCTTAAAATGTCACCTATACATATCGTATACCATCATGTAGGCCTTGACCTAAACTTTCAAAATCGGTATGAATTTTCACCTTTGTTGCCATGGTAACCATGCTAGGCCTGTGATTGGCTAAATTTTTGAACAAACGTAACTCAAACACCGTTTGACGTACATTAATGGGGTTTGGGGAGAATGTTCCTTGGGACATTCCGGAGGAAACCATGTTCTCGGATTTTTGAATTGGTTGCCATGGCAACCGGGAGCCAGGCAATAAGCAGTTTTTACTGAATAACTTAAAAGCGAAGGGGAAATTCAAAAATCGGAAGACATGGTTTTCTAGAGCTTAGTCTTCTTAACATCTGTGCCAAATTTCATTCCTATACTATTTTTCGTGTTCTATTTTACATTTGTTGAAAATTGCTATTTTGCGCTTTTTTACGAACTGAGATATTGTGCTACGTTGAGGGCGCTATTTGTACGAATTATGTAATTGTTTTGCATTTTTCACATGTAGAGTAGTCATTATCATAATTTCTAATCAAAGTTTGACTGAAAAAGATGCATTAATTACTTTGTTATTAATTTTTAAATAATTTTAAAGGTTTCAAAACGCATTATTAGTATTTAAAAGAAACATAAGAAATGTATCGCAGTATGTTAAAAGTGAGCTATATTTAATCTTTGTCATTTTATATTTAATAATCCAATACAAACTTGAAAAAGAAACACAACCCACGGCCTATATTTATTTTTTGAAAAATATTGTTAATTATCACTGGTTGAAACTCATAAATAACATGCATATTCCATATCACTTTATTAAGCATGTACCAATATAAAATACACAATAAAGGGAAGACATGTAAAAACCAGAACAATTCTCCATTTTAGTGGATGAATGCAGGGAAATATAAAACAGGCGACCAAAACAAACTACGACCAAAGACAAAAAAAGATTAAAGGGATAACACCTAAGGGACCAGCCAAAAATAGCAATTATGCACAATAAGAAGTGCCGGTATAGTTCCCAGGTAGGTTCCTGTGGGCGGGAAAATGAGAAGGATGAAAATTGATAATTACTTGATTCATTCCTCCGAGATTTTTTGAAACGGTTGGGGGAGGATTACACCAAATTGAGGATACATTTCAGCCTATCAAGGTTTTGGGGAGAAAAATTACCCGGCTACCAATTTCTAGAGCAATGAGATCACACTCAAAATGATTATTTTGAAATATCAGCGACAAGCGCTGCATATTTGTCAGATTTTCTAGTGTGGGCTTGTTCAACATTAAGTTCAAAGGCACCGTAAGTTCAATATGACCATTCTCCGTGCAGACTCCCAGAACACACAAGATCGGGATAAGGAGTGACTGTTACAGGACCAATTGGAGGGTGATGAAGCTGTTTCCCCTTGCTAAAGTTTTAAGATCGCAGAATTTTGTGGATCTTGTCGATTGGAAACCGGTCATAATCGTTTTACATCATTAGTGAAGAATGTTATTAGGCGCATGGTACCTGCCCTGATTGAAGAGAAATGAGCAATATCAAAATTGGTGAGGGTAGCCCTGTTCTTACACGTTTAACGTGTCGTTGATAGCTTTACCCCAACGTTTTAAGTAGACCTTATTGTTGAGTGTATCACATAAGGAATTGATAACAAAATTTGCAAAAACCCGACCGGCAGGTTATAAACGATTGCTTTTCCAAAAGTAGGATTTGGCTTCGGTGCATAATAAATCTAAAAATCTACACTGAACCCGCCAGAGGTTTTTACCTGAGTGTGCCATTTCTCAGGTAAAAAAGATAGGAGTTAGCATCTTTCATAATATTTTTGGCGAGTTTTGACATTCTTTAAGCGTTTGGTGGTGAGCATTTTGCATGGACTTAAGAAAGATTCTCGGACTTGAGAACAAAAGAGGTGTTTGAAACCAATTTCCTTTCCTCTCAAGACGGGGAAGGAGTATATGCAATGATTAAACTACTCATAACCCTTCAAACGAGAGAAATATGGGCAGATGTGGACTTTCACGATACAATCGGAAATTCTTTTGATGGCCAAACCATTGGGCATATGAAGGAAGGCCAGGGTTGCGGGGTGCGGAAGCCCGCTCACATTTTTTTCAGGAAATCAGAAAAACGCGTAGCCAACGAACAAGACGGTAAGATGGGTTGCGCACATATCATTGGACAGTGAGGTGGACACGGAGGGATGCGAAGAAAGTAATCAAAATAGACTTCAGTTTGTATTCATTTCTAATGGCGATTTGTTAATGTATTCAAGGCCTTTGTAATTTGCATGGATGTATTCATAAACTCGGTAGGTTACTTTTTAAATGGACCAAGAGCCAAGAAAATTATGCGGGTCTGATCAATTGTCGAAAATTAATCACCAGCTTAAAGAGAAAAATGAACTTTGTTTGCCGACCCGCGGCAACAAATGGACAAGACCTGCATTTGGTATATGAAAAAATGCTTTTCGCCAAGTGTTTTTGTCGCCTCCGATACTTCGATCGTATATCTTCGGAACCGAGAGTCGGATTTTAGTCAATACTAGGGGATCCATCAAGCCTTAAAAGGCTCAAAATAAGGTTGCACCCTACTCAAGATACACTAAAAGACCTGAGAGTTGTTTTAGGCATTCGAGGGGGCTGAGTTCAAATATGCTGCATGCAAAATTGATAAGTTGGTGGTGTTATATGGCCTTCATTTTTCTGATAAACTTGAAAAATATTTATTTTCTCAATTTTATTTGAGAAGAGATTTCTCCGTGGGAGAAAAGTATTTTGTTTACTATAAAAGAGAGAAAGGGGAATACCCCTAGTTGTTTGCTAAGTGCACCTGCTTTAGATTGCCCAATAGGGGAAGTGGGGGAATTCCCCAAGGATGCTAACTTAGAAACTGGGTCAACTTGGTTATGCTTTAAAAGATCAAAAAACATTGCCCAAGATCTGGGAAATCCCCATAGAGTTATATTATGAAGGATTGTATAATTCGGGTGATGAATTCTGATTGGTCAGCTAGTGTAAGGTTAGGTTTATGCATGAGATGATGTAGATCTATTGTTAGAAAGGGGATCTATCTGTGAGTAGTTAAATACTATCACTGGAATGACTCTCTGCCAGCATCCACTTCTACCAAGTAGCTAGAAGTTAATAGCTAGTTTTAATCTGCAATGAGAAGCAGACCTGTACTTGGTGTCCCGATTTTATTATATTTACAATTCCATGTGAGCAGAGTGCTGTAAGTATTCTACTGTCGTCCTTTGAAGCCAAAAGTGCTGGAATCAAAATTCCTTGAACTGCTTGGACAAAAGTTATCTTCAGCACTGAGAAGATTCCCAAGAAATATACTACCTGAAGAGTTAAATATGTCAACTTTGCATCCTTGTCAGTTTGGAGAGTCTTCGCTGGGAGGACATTATCATCGTTGAACTGCAACGCCTTCAAAATAGGATCTAGAACTCTTTAAAGTATAATAAATTCTGAATTGTGTAAATTATAATGTAATTTTGTTTTGGACATACCAAATTCTTGAACCAAATCAAGTAAGATCATTAATGTTTATTATATAAAATTCAGTCATTGTGCACAAGGCTCCATTGTGTTTGAAGGGTATTTCTGAACTTAGGCGTCCACGAGGTACGTCATAACAGAATTGGGGCTCGTCCGGGAATTGAGATAAACTTTGAGCCTTATTGTTCAAAATTTACGCATTAAAGTGGGCATATGTAACATTGTGCACATGTTTGGCATACAAAATTTTGGTGTATTACATGTACTAATTAGTAGTTTGGTTCAAGTAGATATGTGTTGTAGAGTACAATACAATGGAGTTTGATCAGAAGTGTGCATGAGCAAATAACTGGGAGAAGTTTGATGGCTTAGCCGAAAGCCGGGTAATTGAACTAGCCAAGCATTTAGGATTGAGGCAAAATGCTATGAGAAGCAAGTCATCAAGAATAATTGATTGAAAAAGTTGTCAGGAAGCTGTTTGGGATAGTTCATATTTGGGATAGGATAGAAAGAAATTCTGGAAACAAGAAAAAAGTGATGCTTTCAAGTTAAAAGAACTTGAATCAAAGGAATTGGAAATAGAGTTGAAAAAGATAGAGATGGAAAACCAAAAAGAAAAAGGAAATGAATTAGCAAAAAGAAAAATTGAGATGCACAAGGAAAAGGAAATTGGGAAATAAAAAATGCCAAATGAAATGAGACAAAAAGAGATAGAATGCAAATTGAGAAGGAAAAAAGAATTGGAAAAAGGGAAAAATGAGAATGAGATGAAACAAACAAGAGATTGAAGCTCAGTTAGAGTTAGGAAAAATTGAAAAAACAGGCTAGTCATCAGACCTCTTCCAGCCCGTCTGGTTTTGATGCGGCGAAAGAAATTATTTGCCTGGTTCCAAAATTTCAGAACAAGAAGTAAGGACAAATACTATTCACTTTTAAAAAAATGCCAATAGCTTGAAATGGCCAGGAGTCTTGGACCTTTGTGGTACAGTCAGGTTCATGGTAAAGCCCGAGAATATATCGGCCAGTCATTAGACCGATGTAGTGATTATGACGAGGTAAGCAGGCAAAGTTTGGCTCAAAAGCATAGGAATTGGTGCCAGAGGCATATAGACAAAAAATAAGGTCTTGGTCAGAAAAAGGATGGACCAGACCCATGTGAATTTGCCCCGGGAGGAGGAACAAATGTTTGATCGCGGGCTTCGCTCAAAGAAGTCGGGCAAAATTTGGTCAACTTAGGGAGTGATTGTTAGTTGAAGAGTTCAAAACATGGAGTTACATCCAGATATCAAAAACACACTGGATGAAAACACAATTGACAGTTTGCGTGAGCAGCCGTAAAGGCCGACGATTAGGCAGTGACACACAAAATTAAGTATTACTAGTAGGCCTAGCCAGAATTTACTAGTACAACAATACAACAATAAGTCGGGTTTAAACAAAGCGTCTCATGGTTAGCACTCAGGAGGGGCAAAATCCCAGTCAGGTCCATGAAAAGGGGAGTAAAGACAGTTAATGGGCAAACAGAAACATGGGGATGGGACCCAAATCACAGTTACCATGCAATCACGGTAGGAAGCCGGCATTAACAAGGGTCACGGTGTTGGGAGAGATACAGCTATCCACCCAAATGGAGGAAGCCCAAAGGTGAGTCCAAACCAATAGGTTGTGCAGATACTGTGAGGTCAAAAGTTAATTTTCTGTTCAAAAACAAGAATCCCACAAAAGGGAATTGACACAGAGAAAAAGTAGGGATGACTTTAAGCCTTTTGGTTTGGCGGGCTTTGGTCACGTTCAGGGTTAGACTCATGGGGACACGTGCTGCGCGCCGTTCCATGATATTGGAAGATGCACTTCCATTTGATATTGAGAGTTCACAGGAACTAGTGCATAGATTCAGGGGATAGGTATTGTATTAGTGTCCCTCTTCACCAAATGAATTTGCAAATCAGACCTTGGTTTCGGGAACTGTACATTGGTGCTTTTGTTAGACAAGAACTCCCAGGTTAAAGGGGTATCCATGTGTGGGAATAATGGGAAGGGGGCAAGTAATCCAGATCCCATCGTTTTGCCAGGTGCCTGACAGTGGTATATTTGATTGAGGAAATAGCGGGACATTTCCCAGCATGTGCAGTAACTAGGTCAATGACCAGAAAAGCTCACAGAAAAAAGTGAGCAGGTGATGAGTCCAAATACTCACACATATAGTTAGAGTGTTGAGGATGACTTGGTCCCAATTTAGAGGATACTTTCCTCTCAAAATTGGAGGAAGTGACGGTCATATTCCCTCTTCAGGCGGAGACTAAATTCCATGTTAGTGAAAATCCAGCCCCTGAGCCAAACAAAGTGACAAGCTGGTAACCAATGTGTGAAATACAGCCGCCTGAGCTGATAGATTAGGGACTGTAAAGGAGACCCTTTAAGCCATGACAAGCTGGTAAATAAGCAGCACAACGACCCAGCACTTAGGAAATTGGTGAGAGGGCATTGTCGCAAACAGGAAGCCGGAGCAAATTCGTTGTTTCTACAAACACATGGTGTCTCAAGAGCAAAATGGTGGCCACCCGATGCACTTGTAAGATGAGGAATGGAAGGTTGTGCATCAAATTTTAGTGCCAAAGGTATACCTAGGGAAGTGATAGGCATAAGCCCACGATAGTCCCCTGGCAGGACACTTAGGTGTGAGAAAAAAACATGACAGAATTAGGAGTCCTTTTGGTGGCTACCACCAGAAAAGATGTTTGTCTGAGTATGTAAGACTTGTAACACATGTCAAATGGTTGGCAAGCCAATCAGAAAATTCCTAATGCTCCCTTGCAACCCAATACCAGCATTGATGAGCCATTTAGTAGGGTGTTTATAGATTGCGATAGGACCACTTCCACAAGACAAGTCGGAAAATCGTATTTACTGACCATCCATGTGTGCCTTCCAAAGATTTCCTGGGCTATATAACCTTGGGAAATAGTAGGGAACGAATATAGCGAGATCTAACAAAGTTTTTCACCCTAGCTGGCCTTCCAAAATCAATTCGTCTGATCAAGGATCAAATTTCATATCAGGGTTGTTCCAACAGTAGGGGACCAGTTGGGAATTCCCAGTACAGTTATTCAGAATACCACCCAGAATCCGGGGGGGCCCTAGAAGGTACCACCAAATATTGAAGACAATGATCAAAACCTATTGTTTTGATTTGAGAGGGATTGGGATGATGGGAGTTAGTCTCCTGTTATTTGCTACCAGGAGGTGTACAAGAGTAATTAGGATTTAGCCATTTGAGTTGGTGTTGGGGGGTGGGGGGGTTTTGATTCACAAAGTTAGGGACCATTAAACTATGAAGAAAAGTGGTTGTGTGAAAATTCTTATGCTGAATTGTGGACTATGTGTCTCATTCAGACACAAGGGCTACAAAGAGCCACTGAAATTGCCACACAAAATCTAAACCAGAGTCAGGCAAAATCCCTGCGAAAACATGGTATGACAAGATGCCAGGAATAGAGTATTCAGGCCAGGTTGACAGAGTTTTGGCAACCTTTTTCCAATCAAGGCATCCGTTGCAAGCCTGGTATTCTGGACCATATGAGATGAGAACAAGTGGGAGACCCTGACTATGTGATCAAAACACCAGAGACGTTAACAGTCGACATTATGTCAAATAAATATCTCAAGGGATAATGAAAGAGGTGATATACTATTAAGCCTGCGGTGTGATGTCGTCAGAGTAGTGATTGAGTGTGCAAATAATATTGACACACCAGAGTGCACAAAACTGAACAAACAGCACTGTAAACACAGAAAATGTTATGGTGTCAAATGCAACACTTATGACATACTGCACTGTAGACACAGAAAATAGGTCACCTCCCAGAAAGACAACAAGGTAAATTGAAAGGTTAGTTAATTCTGAGGGGAAAACATATTTCCTGATGTGCCCCAGTGAAACCACATGTCAAACCCATGCACAGTAGTGTAGGGGACTTCCGAGCCTGTAAGCAACATCCGTTATATGGGTGAATCCAAATCAAGTTGCAACATTCAAGGAATGAGGTGAAAATACATGTTAGAAATTGGAATCTTAGAGCAAAGCAATAGTGAATGGAGTCCCAATGTATTCTGGTGACCAAAACCTGATGGTTCATTTCTTTTGTCACAGATTTTCGAAAGTCAACCTTGTTCAAAACCGACTAATATCCGATCCACGAATTGATGATTGCATAGATAGAGTTGGAAATGCCAAGTTTGTTAGCAAATTTTGATTTGTTGAAGGGGTATTGGCAAATTCCCCTCACTGAACGTGCCAAAGAAATTTCGCCTTTTGTACGCCCGATTGGCCTATACCAAGACAAAAGAATGGACATTGGTCTCAAAAATTCTGCCGGCAACATTTCAGAGGTGTGCAGAGGAGTTGCAAGACATAGAAAATTGTGAAGACTATGTCGATGATCTCCTTGTGTTACAGTGAAAACATGGGAAGAACACATGAGACAGCTCCATCAATTGTTTGAGAAATTATTCAGGCAGGTTTAAACTGTGATTGGGAAAAAGTGAATTTTGCCATGCAAATGTCACATACTTAGGGGCTATTGTAGGACAGGGCAAATTAGGCCAATCACAGAAAAAGTTGAAGCAATTGAGAAATTCCCAAACCACAAAGCAAAAGAATCTCATGAGATTATTAGGTATGGTCGGGTATTACAGGAAAATGCTGTCCAATTTCTTCAAAAATTGCGTGTCGGCTCCTGACCAACCTTCTGAAGAAAAATGCAAAATTTGTTCTGGTCAGAGCAATGCCAAAAACGTCGTTGAAGAAAATCATCTATTTTGATGACTGCGCACGTTTGATTGCGCCAGACTTTCAGCACATCAAGTGGCAGGTGAGGCCAGTGGATGTAGTTGTGGTGGAGTTTCATGCAAGCAGATGAAAATGCTTTAGATCAGATTCCTTGGATGGTATTTCTCACAAGACGTTTGAAAACATCAGAAAAACTACTCACAACAAGTGAGAAAAGAATGTCTGCATGGCTACTGTCATTGCAAAAATTTTGAAGTGTACTGAGATAACAACAGTACACCCGTTCTAGTGTAACGGATCACAATCGGTGACTTCATCCACAAGATGAAAAACAGAAATCAGAGATTGTCAGGTGGAGTTTAATCTACAAGAAATACAATCTGGACATAAGAATATCAAGGAAAAGGTAATGTCTTGGCAGATGCTTGTATCAGAGCTGCCTAAAATTTTGTTCAGAAAATTTAGTATTACAAAGTTATGAATATAGACATGAAGGCAGCAATGCAAGGAACCTTATAATAAAAAAGGTAAAAATTTGCAATGTGTAAACTGATGTAAAATTGAACCACAAATGGTTAAAAGGTATAAAGCCAGATTGGAAAAATTTTAATTGCATTCATTTTCTTTCTAAGGGGGCGGATGTTATGGCCTCATGTTTTGAGTAAACTTTTAAAATATTATTTTCTCAATTTATTGAGGCAGGCGAGATTTCGCACGGGGAAAAGTTTTTTTGTTTTACTATTAAAGAGAGAAGGGGAATACCCCTAGTTTGTTTTGCTAAGGCACCCTGTTTAGATGGCACAATAGGGAGGAGGAAGTGGGATTCCCAAGGATGCTAAACTTAGAAACTGGGTAAAACTTGTTTATGCTTTCAAGATCAAAACATTGCAAGATCTGGGAAATTCCCCAAGAGATCTATATGTGAAGTAATGTAATTCGGGTGATGAAATCCGCTTGGGTCAGTAGTGTAAGGTTATGTTTATGCATGAGATGATGTAAGATTATTGTTAGGAAAGGGGAATCTATCTGTGAGTAGTAAATACTATCACTGGAAGGACTATTCTGCCAGCATCCATTCTTCTAACAAGTAGCAGAAGATAGCTATTTAATCTGCCAATGAAGTGAAGGACAGTACTCTTGGGCTTGCCCGGCATTGATTATATAACACTTCCATGTGAGCAGAGTGCTGGAATTATTCTACGGTCGTCTTGAAGCCAAAAGTGCTGGGAATCAAAATAAAGATTCCAAATTGTGGACAGATTAGAAATCGTGGTGATTTATCTTGGACTGATATACTGTGGTATATTAATGTCGTCGAGGGACTTAATTTAACCTTGACGTATTGAACTGCTGGACAAAAGTTATTTCCGGAATGGAAGATCTCCCAAGAAATATACTACCTGAAGAGTTTAAAAAATGTGAACGTTGCATCCTGTCATTTGGCGTCTTCGCTGTGGGGAATATCTCGGTGAACTGCAACGCCTTCAAAATAGGATACTAGACCATCTGTATAAATAATAATAGAATGTGTAATTATATGTAATTTGTGTTGGACCTTACCAAATTCTTGAACCAAAACAAGTAAGATCATTATTAAAATGTTTATTATATAAAATTCAGAGCATTTGTTCTGACACAAAGATCATTTATTTGTGTTTGAAAGTTATTTCGTGACTGGGCGTCCACGAGACGTCATACACAGTGAAAAGGTGAAATTCTTGTTTTAAGTGACACTACCCGATTTTATGATAAACAACACTTTTTTAATTATGAGAAAGTATGCAAATCTTCAAGAACATTTCAATGTACATTAAAGGTCAGGATTAAATTTGTTTGATTTTTATTGAACATGTATGGAAACTCTATGCTTAAATGATTAAAGGGGTAACGACTGATTTCAGAGCTAGTGAGTAAAGCCCAATGTGGGTGAATATTATTGCAACTTAATCCTTTACACATGGATGGTAACAAATTTGTAACAATGATAAGCATCAGTACGATATAGTAGCACTACTAATTCTTTTCAGAAAACGAAAGTTCTAATTGACAAGTCAAATAAGTACTTGACTCCAATGTGTCTTTCAAGTGAGGGCAGCATTTTAGTTACACGCTCTTTTACCGTGTAACAAAACGAGTTTTGATTTGCTATGAAAATTTAAGGTATGATCTCATTCGGAAAAGTCCGGGCCCAGCCTATCTGAAGTGAAGGTTATGTGTCTCGGCCATCAGGTAAAAAGTAGGGGGCCATTCAGGTAAAATATGTACATAGCCTGAATTAGAATGGGGTCATTCAGTTGTACTTTAAGAGAGGGCCATTGAGGTTAACAAAACTGCAGTTCAAATAGAAGTGCGTCTCTTCTCTTCCAGAGTTTTCTTCCACAGTTAATTGCCATGAAATTGAAATATACAAATTGTTCAAAATGTGCGTGTAGCGGGTGAAATTTGAATTTGGATGTTTAAACTGTTTAAAAAGTGGATGTTTTTCTGGGAAAAATTGTTGGAAAAAAAAAGCGTAGGTAGCGGAAAGAAGCAAATGGGGGTTATTGAGATATTGTGCTACGTTGAGGGCGCTATTTATACTGAATTACTGTTAATTGTTTTGCATTTTGTCATGTTAGAGTAGTAAGTATCTAATTTTTAATCAAAGGTTTGATTTGAAAAATATGCATTAATTACTTGTTATTAATTTTTAATATCATTTTGTTAAATCTAGCAGGGTGAGGAAATAAAGATAAAGAAATACATAGAAATGTATCGCAGTATGTTACAAGTGAGCATATTTAATCTTTGTCATTTTATTTTAATAATTCCATACAAAACTTGAAAAGAAACACAACCCACGGCCTATATTTATTTTTGAAAAATATTGTTACTTATCACTGGTTGAAAAACTAATAATAATGGTAATTCATATCACTTTTATTAAGCATTGTACCAAAGATTAAAATACACACTAAAGGAAGACATGTAAACCAGAAACAATTCTCCATGTTAGTGGATCTGACATGCAGGGAAAATATAAAAACAGGTGACCAAAACAATACTGACCAAAGAAACACAAATAGATAAAAGGGATAACCCTAAGGGACCGCCCAAAAGAGCAATTATGCACAATAAGAAGTGGGGTTAAACGTCCCAGGTAGGTTCCTAGTGGGCGTGGAAAATAGAGAAGGTATGATAAATTGATAATTTACTGATATCATCCCGAATTATTTTGAAAGGTGTGGGATTTATTACCTTGAGGGGATACATTTAAGCCTATCAAGGTTTTTGGGAGACATGTACCCCACTACCAATTTCTAGAGCAATGAGATCACACTCAAAATGATTATTTGAATATCAGCGGACAAGCGGTGCATATTTGTCAGATTTTTCTATTGTGGGCTGGTCAAAATTAAGTTCAAGGGCACCGTACGGTAAGTTTCAATGAATGCCCTCCTCCGTGCAGACTCCCAGAAACCAAACACAGATGGGGAAAGAGATGTGACGTACGACCAATGGAGATGTTGAAGCTTGTCCCCTTTGCTAAAGTTTAAGATCGCAGAATATTTGTGATTTTGGTCGATTGGAACCGGTATCCGTGTTTCCATATATAGTGAAGAAGTTAGTATGGCGCCAGTGTACCGGCCCTGATCGAGCGAGCAAATGGGGCAAAGCCAATGATTCAAAATGTGGTGAAGGGTAGCCCTGTTCTTACACAGTTTAGCACTTGCTCGTTGATTAGCTTTCCCCCAACGCTTTACGTTGACCTTATTGTGAGTGTATCACATAAGGCATGATAACAAATTTGCAAACCCGACCGGAAGGTTATAAACGATGCTTTTCCAAAAGTGGATTGGCTTCAGTGCATATAAATCTATAAAACACATCTACCCGGAACCAGCAGAGGTTTTACGTGAGGTGCCAAAAGCTAGAGTTAGCATCTTCCTATATTTTTGGCCGATTTTGAGTTCTTTAAGGAGGTAGCATTTTGCATGGACTATAAGAAGATTCTTGCGGACTTGAGAACAAAAGATGTTTTTGAAACCCATTTCCTTTCCCTCTCAAGACGGGAGCTATGCCATGATTAAAACTACATCATACCCTTCAACGAATGAAATTCTGGGCAGCAGAGTGTGACTTTCAGATACAGCTCGGAAATTCTTTGATGGAACCATTGGCATATGAAGGAGGCCAGGGATTGGTGGGGTGCGGAAGCCGCGCCATTTTTCAGGGAAAACGGTAGCCAACGAATCAAGATCTGCGTAAGATGGGTTGGAACATATCATTGACAGTGAGGTGGAAACGGAAGGGATGGAAGAAAAGTATCAACAGAGATCTCAGTTGTAGTCATGTTAATGAGAGATTGTTATGTATTCAAGGACTTTGTTAAATTTGTCAGGGATGTATTCATAAACCTCGGTAGGGACTTTTAAAACTGTGACCAAAGAGCCAAGAAATTAGCGGGTCTGATCAATTGTCGAAATTCATCACAAGCTAAGAAAAAATTAACTTGTTGCCGACCCGCGGCCAAAATGACAATGACCTGATTGGTAGATGACAAATGCTTTTCGCCAAGTTTTTTTGTCACTTCCGATACTTTGATCAGTATATCTTCGGAAGCGAGAGTCGGATTTTAGTCAATACAAGTAAAAAGTATTTCAAAGCTAAGACTTTTCCGCAGGGTGTTAAAAAATCTCACTTTTTGCTGGTGGAAAAAAAAAATTAACATTTGGGAGCGGGAGGAATAACCCCCCCCCCCCTTAAAAATATGAAATGATTTAGCACTTTCGGCATCTTCTTGTTGTTATAATGGGAGGGGCCGGGTACAAAATTCCCTGTAGGACTCTATGGGGATGGGGACATTATATCCCTCCCTATTAAAGGGAACCACCCCTATGCAAAATAAAAAAAAATCAGTATCATTAAATATTTCTTTTGATATATTTTTACAAAGAAATCTGGGTATTGCAAAAAGTTACCTTCCTTGAATAAATAAATGACATTTTAGCCTATTTCCCAAATATCTTGGAAAGGAGGCACTACACGCATGTGCCCCAATTGACTTTTTACTCCTGGTAACCTAAGGAATAATTTGAGCTATATTTCATTAGATTTAGAGCAGTTCAAACATTTGACCCCCATAGTAACTTTACCCCTCTCCTGGGGCCACACGCAGCAGCGGGTCTCCGGCAGACATTCATATTTGAAAATGTTATATTTTTCTCTGAATTTTCCCGCATTCAGATATTGGTATCTCGTTCGTTTGATCAAAACCTTCTGGGCTGCCAGTCTAAAATATTGGCGACAAAACTGTCCATTTGCCGACACAATTTCAAGAATTTTCCGGCTCGCTGCGCTCTCGGAGTACAATTACATTTACCCGTCGAGCGCTGCGAGCTGGCAAGTTTTTGAAATGGGCAGTTTTACGTTTTACCGGCATCAACCTTGACTGCCTAACATACGCGTCACCTCCAAAGTCTCAATCAATCAATCATTTATTTTGTTCATCACATCATCACATCAAATAGTGAAATACAAGAAATACAAATTATAGTAAACGTACAAATGAATTTCACAATGGAAATCGTGATTTATTAATCTATAGATTGTTATAATCGCAGAAGTGGAGAATTAATATAACGACCTCACTTAAAAGCCACTATCAGTCATTTTTTTTTCAAAATGCAAAATGGCCATTTTGTCTCTTAATTGCTAGTGTTAGGTCACATCAACACCTTATATTACTTTTCATTGTGAAAAACAGACACTTGAGCATTTTAAAGCGGTCTTGAAGATGCCATTTACGACTGTTTCTGGACTTTAAAAAGTCGGTTCCCGACTTTTATTAGTAAACAAAGCATAAAAATAATAATTTCTTGACAAATAGAGCGTGTTACGTTTAGCCACTTACAGGGGTCTCTACTACAATTTCCAATACAACAATGCAAAAAATGGACTTTGATGAAAAATAGGGGTGGGATTTGTTTACATTTTGAAGAAATCACTGATAGTGGCTTTAAATTACGTGTTTAACTAAACCAAAACAAGACAAATACAAAATTACAACAAGTCATGACAAAACAGGACAAGACAGCCAATACGATATAAATTACATTGGACTCAATTCCACTGGTAAATGTAACAGCAGCGAGAAAAGACAGGAAAAGACAGGAAATTAAGAAGAGATGATGAAAGGGCGTACTGTATTTTGCGAAACGAAACGAAACAGAACTCCCATTGGATTACATGCTTTAATATTCCGTCATGCATGCATACCGTGCATAACAGAATAAAGCGTGTAATCCAATGGGAGTTCTGTTTCGCAAAATACAGCAAGTCTGATGAAAGAGGTGATAGTTGGTGAATTTAATTGTAAATGAAGGCAAATAAACCAAAGTAAAAAAAAACTTCAGAGTATTATTAGCAAGTACGGTATTGCGGTTTTACACGGGGTATTAGAGCATGCCTGGTCTCGTAATGGTGAGTGTGAGTGTAAAAGTTGCAAAATCTTGATTAATAAGGTCATCCGGTAGTAGTTTATAGTTGTATGGATACATGAATGTAGCAAGCTAGAGTTATAAATGTCATTAAACTTCAACGTTTTGAGTAGAAAAAAAAGTGAGTCCAGACAAACGTTTTAGCATCTGCCAAAGCTATATTATAGCTCCGTATGAATAAAATAAGTGAATTATAATGTGTGAAGTGACTTTTGAGGAAGAAATGGTCTAACTTACGAATAACTTATATTTAGCGATAACTTTTGAAATGTGCTGGGTATGCGAGTTCCAGGAAAATTTGTGGTCAATAAGGATAGCAAGAAATTTTGTAGTTAGTATTTGCTGAATCGGAGTATTGCTAATTTTTATATCAAGTTTAATTTCTGGTTTATTATTTTATTTATTTTTAAAAAGCGTATAGCTGGTCTTTTTAATGTTCAACGGTAATTTGTTTAATTTAAACAGGTGTAGAAGTAATTATAGTCCGCCGTATTCATAGTCCGGCTACAACGATAAAGAATAGAGCACTAGATTCAGTTGACTTTTCACGCAACATTAGTTTCACGCTTTATTCCGTTATCGTCTATGGAGCCCTGACTTTGGCTCCCGCCGGACTATATTAAGTGTTTTATTTAGAATCGGGGTGTGAAAAAGTATATTTCCGTCGTCCGCAAATAATATAAATTATAATAATATAATAATATAATATAATAATATAATATAATATTGATCATCCCTCCCCCTCCCGCTCCTCAGATTGTTGAACCAACGGTACAAATGGTGTCGACACAAAAATGTTTGAAATTTTTTTGGCAAATAAATATTTTGCCGACTTCACCCCATCGAAAATGGACTGGGAACCCCCTGTGTACAGACACTGAAAGTTGCAAGACATTTGGAGTTGTATAATCAATTTACGCCATCCTCATACTGCATTCCCTTTGTTGTTGGAGACAACTATGTCAAAGAAGAGGCTATAAAAGTTTAGGTAGCCGGACAAGGAAATACTTAGGTGCAGGAAATCCGGAATCCCAGGCAGCACTGCAAATTACTTTCCAAATGTTAGGACTGTTAGGATTCTTTTTATCTGGCAATCACTTTGTCATCCCAGAACATGGGTCGGCTTATGATGAAGCTGTCCCATGACAATGTGCGTGTGTGGAGCTAAGATTCGGATGTTGCAGCAATGTGGCCAAGATACTGGAAGCTCCTAGGAATCATGTTTCACCGGTTAAAGTGGAAAAGTTCTTGAATCTCTTATGCTATAAACCCTTTGCAAAGAACAAACGAAGTGAAACACTACCTCTTACAATATTGTGCCATTCATGCAATATTTGAAACGAGTCAAGTATGTGGACTCATATACTTGAACCTGTCACCAGTTGACAATTATGGCTGAATTGAGATGAAGACGGACAGCTCATTCCCCATATGATGGTACTTTGGTCCACATCAGATGCTGTAATAACTTTTGAAGGATGTGGATGCAAAACAAATTGTTCCACAAGACACTGCAATGATACATGACTGTGTGATAGAGATGTATGAACAGAGTGGATGGATATATCTGATACAGAAACAGTCAGATTATGAACAGCAGGAAAAACACAGTCGATGAACATTTGATGAATTTATTGGGCGTAGGAATTACAAAGGAGACGTTCAAATATCTTTTGTTGACAATATCATTCACCATTATCCTTCACCATTATCCTTCGACTTTTGTCTGGATCCATGAAATATTTCTTTGCCAAACGTCTATATCCCGCATTGCTATACCCACTTCATTCATAGCATATCATAAGAGCATATCATGGTAGGTTAGCGGTCTGCTACCTCTACTTGGACATGGAAGACTCCACAGAAGAAAGGTCTGATATAATCTGATCATTGACTTGCAAGCAATACCCACCGAACTGCATGCTCTCTTCTGTGCGACGATTGTGGAGATAGGAGGTATATGACTATAGATCCGATGTTTGGTAGGATGTTTCTTCCAATAGATGTTTTCAACTTGCATGAGTTGCCTTGTATAAGAGCCATTTAACCGGTCTTAGTTCAAGTTAGTTGCTCTAGACATCAGACTTCCATATTATATGCCTACCTTAACACTAAAACAGTTTTGATAATTTCAGGGCAAAAATAAAACAAAAACAACCAAAATGTTGGAGAACATTTTAGGAGTGGTTTCATGAAAGACAAACTGTTATGCCACAGGATACAATTGTTTTTAACCAATTTTTTGGGGAAAGTAAAAATTATGCAGCATGGGGTTAAATTTTGACCAAATTGGGTGGCCATTCTGATCCTTTTTTCAAAGTGTTTTATTGTAAATGTCAGTAGAAGGAATACCAAATTTATATTTTTTCTTATTCTGCGATTGGTTAGAATTATTGAAATGAAAGTTCGGGTCTGCTATTACAACAACACCATACAAAACAATACAATTTTAACAGCTTTTACCAATTTTAAATTAATTTTGAGAGTTCCAATTGTTGGAAATATTAGAGCTGAATATTCTAAACTGCACATTAAATTACACATTTAAATTACACAATAACTTTATTGTGCATTATGACAAAGTTTACCATTTTAACAGAGCAAGACTGCGCAGAGGTAAATCGTGCATTATTTGGTTAAATTTTGACCAAATTTGGTGTAATTTGACCATTATCCAAAGTTTACAATTTTGAATGTCACTTCTAATAAGAGTGAATATAGGTTTTAAATTGGCGATTGATTTATTGAAATTCATGGCTTAATATTGAATCATATGCATACCATATACCATTTTCCTTGTTTTTACCAATTTTAAGTCATTTTTTACCGTTCTTTTGCCTTTTCTGAGTTCAAATTTTACCCTAGATTTCAACATTCAAATTCTTTTTGAATCTACTTCGCATTTAGAAAGGTGGTTACTCTTGACATCCTTGGAGCACAAAATACTCATTTTTGAATCAAAGAATTACGTTTTGTGTTCCTTAAAGTTGGCAACTACGACAGATTGAGTGTATTTATCCATCCGAATTCATCATATTCACGGCAAAAGCTGACCTGTCTTTTCACCGCGGGAGCTCAGATAGGGCTTATTTGTATTTAGTACGTCCTAATACACTCCCTCATCTGCCACTGTAGCAGAAATGTATTAATGTAATCGTGTTTTATTTGGTACACTCCAAGTTCTTACTAATGCACTAGGCTCATTTTAATTTTTTTCGCTGTCCTTTGTGTTTATTGAATACCGTGACAGTACAAAACGACAGGGGTCAACGGAATGAAATTAGATTTAATCTTTATCTTTCCCTGCTGTCTTCCCCATTAAAATTACTAATATGCGATCTCAGAATGTTTTACAGCTGTGGCCATTCTTAGTCCATCGAGAAGACCCCTCGCTACCCAAGGGACCGAGCCAACGAGTTCGCCAGCACGAGGCGCGGCTCGATGGGTAGGTCACTAGAGGGCGCGAGGTGATTCTAGAAGGAATATTTCTAATTCTAATTTTAGGCGTCACCATTTGTTAACATGTAAAGCGAAATCTTGAACTAAAATTCTGAATTTTGTATATGTTGTCAAGGAATATTTTCTTATTCCAAACCGTTGGAGCTGAAGAATCAACTCCACTGTAAGGGTTATGTCAAATTGTTTTGTGAAAAACAAATTAAAGAGATTTAGCAATGGAATCATATATCCTCTTAATTGCAAATATTTAGGTTTATATGTATTTATATAGTAAATAAATAAATATTTACCCAGAAATGTACAAAATAAGCCTTTTTATATCATCGCGTTTGACCAAAAATGCTCGACTTGCTGAAAACGGACGGAGGAGATCGGCCCATGTTTTTTTTTTTTTTTTTTGACGTAACACTACTAACTCCTGTGCGCTTATAAATATTATAACTGGGGAGGAAATATATCAATATGTCAGTAACGTCGCATAGTATTTTGCTGGTTCTCAAAGCGGACGACTTCGCAACTTAAAAATGCGGAAGAAATAGATCGATATGGCAGTGAGTGTTTATGCACGATACCTATGATTACCGAACAAACAAGACTGAGAATGTCTCGGAAGCTGCGAATGAACCAATAGCATGTGAGGTTGTGGGAGTTCAAAATTAATATTGGTCGACCAAAATGGGGCACATTTTCGCTGAGTTTGCTCATAACATCAAAGCAAAACATCTTTTAGCCCTAAGATTTAATAGGGTAAATGATTAAAATCCCTTTCGTAAAATTACTACAATACACCAAAATTGTACACAAGGAAAGAGGAACATCACAAGCAATAATTATGTATCCCTTTGGTATCAAAAGTTAGAATTCACTGGTATTTTTTATTGCAAAAACGACTGATAAAAGAGGCTAACATTATTGTGTAAAATTACTATAATACACCAAACTTGTACACAAGAAAAGGCGAACAGAAAATAACAAGCAATATTTCCGTATCGCGAGCTCACACCTGCAAAAGATTCCCCATATAAAATGTTGCCGAACTGTCTTGTTGCCGAATTGGTGTCGCCGAATTGGTTTGTTGCCGACTTGACCTGTCACCGAAGTGTCCAGCATACGTAAACATAACAGCATGAAAAAAGCACTTTGTCGACGATTTCGCCTGGTGATTCCTCGCTTATAAAATGATCCTTAGACATCCAAGAACATCGTCAGGTATGTGTTTTGTTCAGAAAGTTTACCGTTGCTAAAATAAAATAGAATCAATTTTCCAATATGGCGGTATGAAATGCTACGACGAGTGTGATGTTTTTATCACAGTAATATTGCACAGTTGAATATTTTTGTTATTAATACCCCGGGTATTAATTAGGAACTTTGACATTGGTAGGTACGTAACAGCGTCCACCAACTCGCTAGTGTTTTGTATTGGTAATCAGCAAAAATAAGCTTGTTCGTGCCGATTGGAAATAAATTACCGGCGTGAAAGCAACTATAGTCCGGCGGGAGCCATAGTCTGGGCTCCATAGACGCTAACGGAATAAAGCGTGAAGCTAATGTTGCGTGAAGAGTCAACTGAATTGAGTGCCCTATTCCTCACCGTTGTCGCCGGACTGTGAGTACGCCGGACTATAATTACTTCTACACCGGGACAGCTGTAAACTGAGCATCAATGGATACATCATTTTAATGTTACCGTAACGAACGAATGAACGAACGAACACACTAACTAACAGAGTTTCTGGGCGATTTGTAGGAGCTTGCTTCGCAGCTCAAAAATGTTTGTTTTCACAACCCGATATCCTCTGATTTCAGACTTTCTAGTTTGGGGAAAATATCTATTAGGAACCTTCATAAGTTTTCTCTCCGGAGTCGCTCTTTAATATTTGATTCGTAATCGAATACATTTGCCTTTTAATGGAGAACTTCGAACAAACAAGTGCAGAAACTATGTAACACTGCGTACAAAGTAAAATGATGCAATGAAGCATTATTTGATACTTTTCCTGCAATTCTATTACTTGGCGGGAAACTGCATTCCAATATCTGAATATGTAGCGGAAAGAAGGTAAATAGAATTTGTAGTAAATGACAATATTTAGAAACAATAAAGCAAACATTAAATAATAATTTCCTAATATTTAACCGTCGTAACCCTCCCCTCTCCGCACCTGACAAGCTTTGGCACAGTGTGTGAAAGAACACTGCTAATAATGTTGTATTAAACTGCATCAAATCAAATGTTCTGATCACCGAATTTGCTCAGAAGAAACACTGACTCAAGACCCATATGGGGTGTATAGTGGAGGGGTCTATGTTCTCCAGAGAGTGATTTTATGAAGTTCATGTTAATTGTTGGCAACCACTATAAATGTATTCTACTGGGTCTGACTATTCAGAAAAATGATGTTGCCATTTTTTCCGTTGACCTTTAGTGACCTTGACACGAGGTCAAAGGTCAAAGCGGTCATACATCCTCCAAAGTATATCGACCTTGGTACCAAAATGTTGCAAATTTCATAAGGAATGTTGTATATGATATTTACTTTGTTACTTAAGCTTTTGTTTTCTTGTTATATGCAAATAAGCTAATTAGGGACATGCATAAATGTGCCGTTATTCAGACTCCAGTCCTGTCCAAAGCAAGAGTTAGGCCTCATGTTTTTGCACAATGTATAGTGAACCCTACACAACCCCATTATACCTTGCTGTTAATGCCCATGGCGAAGTAAACTAAGTTGTTTTATGAAAATGTGCAAGAGAAAATGGTTGATGTAATCTATAATACCAATTCCATGGACGAATTGTTGTTATAACCGTGAAACAACCACGATTCGCACTACAGAGACAAAAGTTAGTATACTAGTTATTTTTTCAGTCTCAGTCATATATATGATGGTTTAATTATTCCTTCCATCCAGAGCCGAGGGGAGGGGGGCATTGGTCATCGATAAGGGGATATCATGCACGACCAAAGAAACACGTAAAAGGGGTATTTTTTCAAGATTGTGCACGATACATACGTAACGTGAAAAGGCTAGCAAAAACACTGAAATCTGGAAAAAGGTATACTTTTCACACTTGAACTTACATTAGGGTACGATTTGGAAATTTCGAGTTTGTATCGTATTCGGCTCATTCTGTGTAAATGAGCTATTCAGTATACAAAGAAACAAATTTCTACTTGATTAGGGGTCAAATATTGCCAATACTTATTAAGGGTAGGATTTTTTACTTACCATACTTGTTTAGGAGTGCTTTTAGACCTATCAAATTACTTGTACTTGTTTACGCGGTACTTTTTGAAACTCCTTGTTTAGGGGGCGCGGGACTTTGAAAATGTGGAGTTTTTGGTAAAAGCAGACTAACCCCCTAAAATGGTCCGTTTTGAGCATCTCATCACTAAAATGTGGACTTTCTTGTCAAATTTCTCTACACTTTGGACCATTTTAATGGACAAAATCAACAAAACGTCGACCTTTTGCACCATATGTGGGATTTGTGTGTGTGTGTGTGTGTGTGTCTGTGTGTTTGTGGGGGTGTGACGGCGACCGGCTGCTGATCTCAAGATAATCAGCCAATGCCCACATTCATGAACTGAACTATTGGCATACTGCACAGAGTTTAAAATTGGTTCCCCGTCTTGGTCTTTTGGCATCAAAAAGACTTTCTGATCTTTAAAATGGCATCTTCCAGCTAAAATGCAAACAGTTCACAATTCTAGACACAAAATATGAACATTTCAGCAATATAGATGTGCTATAGGCCTAGTACTTAGCAGTCAATTAGGAGGTCACGCCAAAATGCGTTATTTTCTTATACACGAGAAGACAATACAATCGCTGTGACCTCGAAAACGCTCTAGAAAATGTCCTGATTTGAGGTCCAAAATACCTGAATTCATTATAAAATCATATATTATTGTTGCGGAATGTCAACTACATATCTAAGTTGATCTAAAATGACGTGAAAGGGTGTTTGGGGGTTAAAAACAACGAATTAAAAGCGACGAATTTTAAATTTTGAAAAGCGTGGTCTCTGAAGTTCTAGAAATCCCACAAAATGTTAAAGCATCCCAAATCATTAATTGAAGTGTGTGCTACAACAAAGTCTGTGTACGTGTTACTCTATCTCTTTTGAGAAAGCGAAGACCACGGAAAATGTAAAACCTTAAATATACTGGCATCAAGGTTTTCATCTCAAATTTGTTTGAGAATTAGTCAAATTTTCTCAATTAGAAGCCAAATTTTTCTAAACATTTTAGGAAAATGAGTAGAATTTCCTCAATCTGAAGTCAAAATTGTCCAAATTTGCTTAAAATGTAAAAAGAATTAGGAAAAAGGGGAACATTTGGGTTAAATTTGGCCAAAAATTGCATTTCTGCTATAGCTACGAGTCCGTTTTTAGCAAAAAATGATAAAGCTAATGGGTCCTACTTCCAGACTCTCGGAGGCACACCCTACCCAAACCAAATGTGGGACCCCCCCCTACGGGGGTATAGGGTGACTCTATACTTGATCTTGCTTAGACAAGAAGGTCAAGGTTTCTGGATGGAATAATTAAATCATCATACATGTGACTGAGACTATGATAATACATACTTTTGTCTCTGAAGTGCGAATCGTGGTTATTTCACGGTAATAACGACGATTCCTTCCATTTCTTGGTTTTACTTTACTTATACCCATGGGTATTAATAGCAAGAAATAATGAGGGATATGTAGCGTATAGGGTTTATTCTACATTCAAGAAGAGTGTTTATAGATGACTGTATTGTGCAAAAACTTGAGGCCTAACTATTGCTCTGGACAGGACTGGGGTCTACAGAAAGGCAATTTCATGCATATTATTGTCTCTAATTAGGTTTTTTGAAAATAACAAGAAAACGAAAGGTCAAATAACAAATAAATATCATATGCAATGTTCCTTATGAAATTTGCCACATTTTGGTACCAAGGTCGATATACTTTGAACGATGTATGACCATTTTGACCTTTGACCTTGTGTCAAGGTCACTAAAGGTCAACGGAAAAAATGGCAACATCATTTTTCTGAATAGTCAGACCCAGTAGTATACGTTTATAGTGGTTGCCAACAATTACATGAACTTCACCAATTTTTACATAGGCCCCTCCACTAGTACACAGATAAGGTCCGATGACACGTGTGCCGATTACAGTGACATTCTCCGGAAATCTATAAATTGCTTATTCTGCCTCAAATTAATTGCTCTGAACACCAAACTTAGTCAGGAGAACCACTGACTTGGGGGTTCATATTCCATGGCTTTTTCAACGGCATTTTTTACATTTAACAGCTTGGTTTGTTCTTCGTGAGCACAATGAGCTTCTATTTCAGTGGCGGATTTAAGAGTCAGCAGTGTCATCAGCTGCTGACAGGGCCCCCTAAAATATTGCTCTCAGGGCCCCCTTCAGACACGCCCTAGTAGCACTAAAGTGCGACATTCCGTCGCTTCAAGACGCTTAAGGCCCGGGTTAAGGGGCCCCACCTCAAGCTGCTGACTGGACCCTTTTCCTTAAATCCGCCGCTGTTCTATTTGTTTATATATGGCTCCGTTTGGAGATGGCATTTTCGCCTAGATATCTGTCTGTACTTTTTGACGATGAATTATGTTAAACAATTTGTCTTTGATTCATAATTGAATGATTGTCCACAGAGCTAAGAAATAGGCATTTTCACACCCGGATTGCAACTGAGCATCTGTCACAAGCAGGACCACAAGTTCAATTTTTTTTGCTATCAAAACAATCATTTGCATACATGCAGAAATGAACCTGAATTGATAAATATTAACTGGTCTGACAAATATGTAGCCTATAGCCTTTTAAGGTTACCATACATATCTGTATCCAGACCTCATTGGATGGCTAGGAAGAATTTCCTGGAAGAGCACCAAACGCAGGTATCAAATGCCATCGACCGTACAATTGGCCAGGCCAGTTCTTCCTAACCTCCACACTTTGTCTAAATTCCTAATGGCTTGACATATAAATATAAACATCAGAATATTACAAAATTTCAAGGCATTTTTCCGCCAAAGAAATTTTTGGCACAAAAATTTACACAACCCCCCCCCCACCTTTTTCTTTTTTTTTAAAAAAACTTTAATATCAGAAACCCAACACTACCCGCGTTGAAAGCAGAAATTCCACAGGAATTTGAAGAAAAACCGAGGCTCTTAACAAAAGCACCCCGATTAAAGTCATGCCAAAATCATCCCAAACAGCACCAACAACCGACATCAAATGGGGGGTTGAAAAACATGGGGAGTTTCTTGAAATATGTGTGCGTTTATCCAACTTGAGAACCTGCGAGCATTTCATTGAGATCAATTTTACACGACTTCCCCGCCCCCTGTTCTTACACATTTTCTAATATTCCCGAGATAAATAGCGGACCAAAAATTCATTCGACTGGAGGTAGATTCACAAGACCTAGGTTTTTGCCTGAATGTTACCTCACCCTTTTCCCGTTACTTCACTTCTCGTATCCTACAAGTAAGTCTAACAAAAACTTACTTGCAAAATGACATGTAAGATATTGAAATCAAGTAAGACAGAAATAAAATCGAACTCTAAAGCATGTCTGCAAAATATAGTCAGCGACGCTTTGACTATTTTTTTCCACGCGAAGCGCATGTAAAATTGCTTAAGGCTCACCCACCTGCCTTTTCTGAAAAGAAAGCAGAGTAATGCGGACCTGGAATTGATATATTTAAAATAAAGAATTAAATTATATGGACAGACCTAATAATGGCCAAAAACATTCGATTTCCAGCGACCCATATTTTCATGGCCGCCAACGGTCAAACCCCTTCATTCAGTTTAAGTCGCCAGCACCTACTCGAGGTAAAATAAGAGCAAATCGTGAGGTGGCAAACCCATCGCAGAAATGCCTAAATTTTAAATTATGACCTTACATTTGCCAAAACCACTCCACCAAACTGATAACAATAGCCGAACAAGACCATGCGGCCTATTTTGCCAGATATTGTTTATGGCCTCATGCAAACACATACATGTAACAACACACAACCAAACTATTTATGAGGGTGGAATTGCCTAATTGAGCGGTTTGAAAACGGCAATGCCCGTGACTAACATTTGATTTTCAAAATCAAATCCCAGAACAAACACAAATTTGAGATAACGCATGTCATGGATGCACACTGGTATTCCCTACACTTACAAACCAAAAGGCTAGAAGAAAGACTTGCTATTAACAAAAAAACACGGTGTCGACATATGCCTATTTGCAAATTGACGGTAAATTTGCACGAGCCATTCCAATAAATCAAAAGTTACCGATCTTCTACTGCCAGTTTGTTGTGAGTAAGCGCCTACTCCCTCCCCTTAATTCCCTGACAATGAAGCACCATGCTTCAAAAATGCTAGGGAGAGAATTGACGAGTGAGCTCAAAGTTCTAAAACAAACCGCAAGAATCAGCGACAATATAAGGGTAAATTGAAGCGGGGCCATGCCATATCAAATGAATGTGGTAGTTTTGGTTAGCTTTCACAACCTTTGATATAGCCCCATGTAGACTTAGCTAAGAAGTTGTTTCTTATTAAAATGATACTCCTTGTATCCGACCTGAGTATTATCCCGATTTTCCTCCCCAACATGTCACCCACAGACTATTGCCATGAAAATAGGGGAAAACTCTACCATGTTATTGAGCTATTTGCACAAACAATGTTTTTTTATTTTGCCTTGGAATAAAGGAATTCCTCAAATAAAGCAAAAATTAAGCCCACATTTGTCATTTGCAGGTCAGCTTGCACCTTGGACATTAAATTTGAACCATGCCTGTTTAGCGCCACATGTTAGTCCATCAAACACCGAAGGAAAGCCCTGCCTAGCGAGATTGCACTGCGGACGACTGATTAGGAACCAGTTAGCAATTGCAATTTCCCGAGAGAACGGTTGATAGCTTTAATGATCTTACCACTTAACCTTTTAATTCCCTACAATATTCTATGGCACAGAAATTTAAAACACGAATTGATTAGGAGACCTACACAAGCGATAAATGAGGTTGGACATATTAATTTGGGTGCCAATGGAGCACCCAACTCTAAAAATATCTTGAAAAAAAAAGCAAGCCTGGCATGAATGTAATTTCCCAGCATCCATTGACGCGATGGAAATGAAGCCAAAAGTGGAATGGTTGACCATGCAAGAGGGGCGATCACCGAATTGAAGCCCAATCCAAAAAAGAAGAAAACTCACAAAGTGGCCTGGGGAACATGAATGCCTCCAATAAGCGCTTTATCTATATAGTATTGGCGATTTCTTTTGACTCCCTGATAACTAACTCTAAATCACCGGCTGTACTGGTGATAACCTGATGCTGATTTTCGTCATAATACCCACCATATCCCTAGCTCTTATCACGGTGATATGGCCACCCAAAATTACTATAAGGGACAGTACCATATCCTCTGCCAATCCAAACATTTTACCGTTGAATGGACCCGTCAATTCTTTCCCAATTTGATTTCTTATACAAACTACCAAAGCTATGATAGCACTCTGTATTGATTTAAGTTGCAACCAATCACCTGCAGACGAACCACCCCTTATTATGCCAGCCTATTCTGCATGAAAAACCAAACCAATACAAATTTTGCAGTCAAGTCAAGGGTATGAATAACTCTAACCTGCTAAACAACGGCAACCTTCATGGTGGCCACGTGGATGTATACCTACAACGAGAAATGGCGCGGACTAATTGGTTAGGGATCTTCTTTTTACTCAAGAGTCCGGTTCACAATCTCATTGGTGCTAATAAACCTGGGGGTTTCTTTACTTTTCATAAGTAATACTGTATAAACTCAGAATTACCACCCTCATTCATGGTTCATTTGTTATGGCAAAGGAACCATGAAGATCTCACTTGCCACTCATCGAGTGTTTGTATTTGGTTAGTTTGTTGTATGTTTGCTACATAGTGCTGATTAAGCTGTAGCCTCGAAGTTGCATTTTTTCTGTTTGAACAGTTTTTTGTAAATGAACTCTGTCATTTAAACCTCTCGGCTACGATAATTAGATTAAATAACCATATATTAATATAATTTATAACAACGACATAACTGCCTTTGAAACTATACTTTGAAACAAAATTATTTACCCACTGTTGAATGTGCATTTTGCTTGCACACGAATTTCGTTGCACAGTTTCCATGGAAAATCCACTTAACCACGCCTTATCCCTTTTAAAGGAATTTTATTTATTAATAATGATAACGCCACGAAAACCATAAATCAGTGAAAAAATGCCCAGGAACCACCCGAAAATATTGCCCTGTATTTCTACTCATTGAACGCATCCGTATTTTAATGAACGTTCAGGTTTCGAGGTTCCTTATTTAGTACATAACCATATGACTAAAATTTGCACAACATTTCATAAACTAACCCCACATTGAAGATTTTAGAGGATATAAACAGCACGAATATTTCCTGTCACACTGCAAATGGAATTAATTTTGCCTTTTGGCTAGGGATTTGTCCGCCTTTAAAATAAATGACTCCCGCCCTCAACTACAAAGGAATCGGCGGATAAGGAGAGAAGGAGGCCCCTCTATAATCATAATGTTAGTATTTCACCACCAATTTCAAGTTGAGTTGGTGTTTTTACAACTCTTTACACACATACCATGTGTTTTTTTTAATTAAATCCCCAAAATCCATTTTCTCAGAAAAAATGACAAAAGTCTGAGAAGTTCAGGCATGCTCTCTGGAAAAGCAAAGCTTAGAGTATTCCTCCATTCCCATGAACCATTTATTACTTAAATAAAAACAGGAAGATGTTCAATAGCTGCCCTTGTTAGAGAGCTTGTAAGTGATGTATATACATGCCTTTTTTCCTTTATAAGCTACAAAGAGGCTACAAATGGCAGCCCTTTATAACAAGACCCAAATACCCATTAGCTGCTACTGAGATTTGGATCAATATAACTGTCTTCACACAAAGCAGACTCGGAATACAACACCATGGCCCATGACCCGCGCTTTTATAGTCATGAGCAAGCTAGCTAGCGCGATGAGCTTAATAAAATCACAATTCCCATGGCACGTTCAATAGCTTTCATTCATCACCATTGATTGAAAACAAATACATCACCTTGTCTTTAGTATGATTTATGATACCCAGGATATGCACGGTCAGCTGTCGTTTAACATGTGCCCATTAACGGCTTCTGAACTGAGCCCTTGGTCAGATTAGCAGACCTTACCACATAGGATGGGGCATGGTATGTATGTAATATGGTTGGTTGTGTTTTGGCCGTTCCATTTAGTGTTCAGGCCCCCCAGAAAACAAAAATGCAAAAATAGGGCTTTCCTTTCCCCCCAAGAACGAGATGCCAATCAATATAATTGCTTATAATATAACGCACATCCTTGCAAACGGTATCGTGGTTCCTTGGGGGAGGGTTTCATATTTTGAATTCCGTTACCCTTGCAGCCTGTATTATAATTTTTACATAAACCGTTCTTTAGGATTAATGTAAGTGGGATTTTGTGAAATGCAAAAGTTAATTGGACATGTCCCTTTAAATGCGGAATGTTTCAAGTTCATACTGCTTCAGAAACTACAGAGGGGGCGAATTTCCTCCATTCCTATCCAGCGATGCCTTTCATAACCACAGTACCCTTGAATCTCTATAATCTCAAACATGAGATTTGACCCAGCTGTTTGACAACCGCCTGCAAGTTGTTTTCTTTTATATTTAAAGAGTATATTTATCAGTGGCGACACATATTGACAACTGATATAAAAGGGGCATCAAGAGCTAATACCTCTGAAGAACCCAGAAAAAATCCATTGCGGGAATCAGGCCATATTGCCTACCAATGCAGAAATGAATGCTGAAGCGCCCCAATTACGTCATTCTCACTGGAAAGACGTTTGAAACCAGAATTTTAGGGGCAAAAAAACAAATTTGCCCGCAATGAACTCGACAATTTACACAGGATGTAGTTAATGGAAAAAAACCAGAAATCTGTTGTAAAAGTGTGTCGCCATTGAATATTTTTGTTTTATTTCCCAGACCAACGGATAAACGTGACTCTCAAACAGCTTTGGATAACATTGATGACTGATGATAATTGATTAGGTGCAATATTCCGAAACACCTGACTTAGAATTTTGACTACAAACCCCACCAGAATTTAGTGTAACATTGGCAACTTGTTCATTACATTAAGTCCGAAACCAAACTTCCAATTACCTGCAATGAGCATGACTTGCACTCGCTGAGCATCGCTATAGGTATTGGTTGTCGAATATTGACCATAGGTTTTGTCCTTCTTAGCAACGTAAACTGTTTTACATTGGCTAACGGAGTGGCTGTCCCTTGTCCCTTGAAGTTGAACCAACGGGTGTTGATCATGACTCATCCTTGCCCTTATACGCCTCACGGTAAGCTTATGGCTGCGATCGCCATTTTGCTACTGGCACCAACTTTACACATTCCATGGTGGGTTCAACGAACTTACAGATACGTTGTTTACACTACTGGAGCTGCTTGAACCGGCTTGATCTACGGCCATGCGATGTGATATGGCCCGTCTAACAATGTTCCATTGATTGAATGTTCCAGTAACACTGGTTCTCCATCCACCTGATCCGCGAGGCATTTTATTTGGAATGGAAAACTGACAAAACTGCATCAATAATTTCTTGATGACCTGATCCAAACAACCGAATGTTCCGAAGCAGAACTACTCGGTATTTAGATTATTATACCAAAGCTGTAGCAAGATGTATCAAAACCATATAACAGTAACTGGGCACACGAAATGGAGAATCAATTGCCGAATAAACAAGTACATTCCAGTAGAACCAATTTTCGGAAAAACTGACCACACGTCCGCATGTGATGAAAACAGATGCAATTGTGAAAAAACACCAAGCACTGAGCCAGAACGCTGCCAAGAAAATCAATGCGTCATTAGCAACCCAATACAATACCTGAGCGAACCGATTGGCGCTTTGAATGCACCTATTGAAATACAATATCGAACGGCAAAATTAAATTACTGCCCTTGCACAGACGGCGACAACAATTCTTTAGCCTGTTGACAAACCCGTTTTCTTACGCTGCTCTCATAAAACGTTACTATACTTGTACATACAGGAAATATTCAGGTGGACGAATCTGGCTACGTGATCCCAAACGTACGTGCCCAAAATCAAGGTAGGCAAAACTTGCAAATATCTTCTTCGTACTCTGACATCATTCTCTTAAAAACCCCATGCACGTGTTGGAATAGTTTGAAAGCACACTGTCGCCTTTAAATTTCCGTACCAGAGCTAATGTAAATGTTGTGTCGAAATATTTTTGCCCTAAATATAGGTGAAAGTGGTCTAAAGACAGTGATATCATTGTACCGAAGTAAATTGTTTTCAAATACAATGTTTCCTGAATAATTTTTTTTCACTGGGGTCGGTTTACAATATCAGTGTTTTGTAAACGCAAGTTTTTTCGTTGATCGTTCTAAATCGTAATACTTATTAATTAGAGAATAAAAGCTTTTGTTTTGTTTTTTGGCATCTTAGGATGGTGTCATAATGGATGGGCATCCAATATTTTGAGTAGTGGGTGCCAGTTAAGCAGATATAGTCCGCGCGGGAGCCATACTCAATAGACTATAACGGAATAACGTGAACCTAAGTTTATCGTGAGAGTCACACTGGAAATCGATTGCCTAATTTTCACATTTCCCCGGACTAATGAGTACGCCGGACAATATTTCTACACCCGGTGTAAATAAACCGAGTGTCCCCCATGATAGAGTGTCTAGCGACATGCATTTCATTGGACGGAATAAACACGTAACCTTGTAGACGAGGCCATTATATACATTGGCCTGAATCACATGAGGCTATAACATCAATCTGTAATAGGTAGCAATTATTGCCAAAAAGTGCTCTAATAGCGGAGGTGGAAATTCGCGTACTACAAGCTAACTTTGGTATTTTTGAAAAGTATGGGTGCTGACAACATCTAAAACCAAAATTACCCAAACCCTTTGGGGGAAATATGTAATGGCGTCTTCAAATGGCCGCCATTACTGTGTCTTTGGGATAATCGTTTTCATACTGCGTTCTCTGGTAAATACTCGCTATTTGAAAACACCTTTTAACTATTTTATCAATTTTTGATAAGTAGCACTACTATATAATAACACATGATCACTTACAATAGCATGGCACTAGAGGCCGCTTTGGCCAAATGGCCGCCAATGAGCGTTGAGAACTACTAGCTTATGATTCAATTGTCCAATTTAAGCTGCTTTTTTCAGGTAATTGATGAAGCGTTGGTGAAACGGCAGTACTACAATCTGCTGTTGGTATTTTTTAGAAGCAGGGATGCTGACACAGCACAAACCCAAAATCAAGACCCCCTTAAGGCATTAATATTCAAAATGGCCGTCATTCTGTTTGTTTGCATATATCATTTTAATACTGCGTTCTTACAGACGTCGCGATTTTGCATACTTTTTGCAATTGTCTACCTTCATCATTTTGATAAGTGGCACTACTATATAATTAAATGTGATCACTTACAATAGCATGACACTAGAGGGAGCATGCCAAAATGGCCGCCAAGTGAGTTGAACGACTACTTCTGATTAAAAATTTATCCCAATTTAGTTTTTTTTTCAAGTAAGTGATGGAGCGGGTGTGAACGGCATGGACTACAAGCTAATGTTATTTTTTGGAAGCAGGGATGCTGACAACATCACATACTAAAATTACCCAGACTCCCTTTGGGACAACATATTAAAATGGCCGTCATTCTGCGTGTTTTGCATATAATCGCTTTAATACCTGCATGTCTTATAATTCGCGATTTGAATACTTTTTGCTATTCTCTTATCAAGTTGAAGTAGCACTACTATTTTAACCAAACGTGATCACTTACATAGCACAACACTAGAGGGTGCTGCCCGAATGGCCCGCCAATGGTGCGTTAATGAATACAAACAAGGTTCATTGGTAAAATGTCACATCCTACAGTACAGCTAATGTGTTGGTATTTTTGAAAGGTATAGATCCAGACAACATAACAACCAAAATTACATAGAATTCCTTGGGAAAACATTTAAAATTGCCACCATTCTGTGTCTTTTGGTATATCCTTCCAGTCCTGTTCTTTTAATCACGCCAAAATCCCAAATGGCCACCCCATTTTTATATAATTAGCTATCTCGCCGCTTCTTAAGTACATAGGAAATGACGAGTTTCCTGTTTTTTAATATTTTTTGAGGTTCAAAAAGAATAGAGTTTTTTGTTAAATCGAAATCATTGATGTTTTTCCTTAAACTCAAAAATCCAAAATGGCCATCCCAAAATGGCTGCCAATTTTCTCCCATACATATAATTATCTACATCTCATCTTCTGAAATAGATATGAACATATTTGTTGTTTTATGAAAATAGGTTTTTTGTGGGGTTACAACATAATTCAATTTTATATACATTAAGTCATCCCATTATATGTTTTTATTCATTCTGGAGTCCAAAATGGCTGCACTTTTCAGGTTGCTATATCAGTTACTGAAGTCAAAGAATGTGCTCGAGCTGTGGCAATCTTCCTGGCACGGAGCACGGGTCGCCTCTGAACCCGAGGAAAGATGATCCTGGTCCGTTGCGACAACATGACGATAGTGACCTACATCGACAAGGAGGGGGACAAGGAGCCCCAGGCTCTGCAAGGAGATAGTCATCTCCTAGAAGTGTGCAGCAACGGGACATTGCTTTAATAGCGTCCCATGTGCCGGAGTGAGAACGTCCTATCCGGACGCCTCTCCCGGAAGGGCACGCAATGTCAGGCTCATGAAGGTAAGGGGTCGTCATTGGATGGGCACCTCCTGCCGGCAGTTTGCCGGCCTATTTTCCAGAGGCACCACACCCCCACGTGGACCTATTCGTCACTATTCGCCTCTGCCTTGATAAAACCAGCTTTCATTGTACTTACTCATTGGAGTCAAGATCCAGAGTCCATGTCTGGCTGCAAAGGTGGCGGATTGGTGGGGGATCATTGCCTACGCACCCCCCCCCCCATTGCGATGATACCGAGAGTCCTCGGGAACGTAGCTCGGTCCGACAATTGCCCGGTTCTGTTTGTGTGGCCCAGAACATGTGGCCGTCCTCAGCGTGGTTCCCACGCTTCTAGAGCTGCCCATTTGGTGACCCAATCGTGTCCCTCACGCGGGATCTGATAAGCTGGTCCTCCAGCCGACACTGTCAGTCCCGGAGAGTACCATCCGCGCTCTCACCTTGACTGTCTGGCGTATTTCCGTTTCCGCCAACATTACCCTCAGGCGGGACTTTCTTGAAGGGCTGCCGCTCTCGCTGCTCTTGCTCAGGCAAGGCGTAAGTCAACTAGAGAATCTTTACTTTTCTCGACTCCGCGGTTCTATAGATGGGTCGCAATCAGAGATTGATCCGTTGTTTGTTTGCTTCTTGTAGGGCAGATCTGGGATTCTAACAAAATTCCTCCATTATGTGTTTGGGCGTCCAAACAGTGCGTACCGCTTCCGTGATTGGGGCACTCCATCGGACTTCAATAAGAGACAGCACAGTAGTCTCTAATAGCCACCCGATCCTCATGGCAAATTTTTCGGTTCGTCCCCTCGGTTTCGCTACCGTCCGAGTGGGATCGGCGCTCAGTGCTCCATTATTAGCGTCCTGAGGAATTCAAGCTACTGGAGAGGGCCAGTCTTCTGGATTTATCTATAGGAAGACGGTCTTTTTCGTGTGGCAGTCGCCTCCGGCAAACGGGGTTCCGAAATACATGGCTTTGTTCGATTGAGAGCTCACCTGCGGTGGTCGAAGGACGGATTGTGCAGCCCCAACGGGCGGGTTTTCCTCGCAAGAATCAGACCTGTCCCTTTCACACCACGCCCAGTTTTTTTCGCTCTTCTCCCGGACATGGCCTTAGCTGTGGGGCGTGGTGTCGAAGGCCACAGCCGACTGGGTTTGTTCCGTCGACATCCGTAGCGCCACACTCGCAACATCACGATTGGTTGCTCGGCTCTCGGGTTAGGTCCCGTGATTTCCCCGCTCGCACCTCCTCCTGGGCATTTACATGAGGCTCCTCGATCCAGGATAACCTGGACACTATAGGATGGATCTCCGCAACCACTTCAGGAGTGTGTGCTCTCCTAGACGTTCTGTTGCGAAGAGGTGATGTTGCTCTGCAGCACCGTGTGCCGTAGAAAATTGAGTGCAATCAAGAGCCTCTAGGTGAGTCTCTCATTGCGAGACCCCCGGGATACGCTGGCGCTGGTGCCTACCTCCCCTTACCCTCCTTCCATCCCACCGGCCTGAGACTTAACCAGTGGTACGTGCAAAGGTAAAGGTCGCGAGGGTAAGCGACATCGTAGAGCGCATGTATTTGCCTCTCAGAGTTGAGACAAGGGGGATACAACTGTCGGTGGTCCTCCTGGTGACGCTGAATATGTCCCCCAAATGACTTCTTCTTTCTCCTTGCGCTCTGTGCCACTTTTCAGCACTGGGCGATACCTGCTTTAAAAGAAATGGGCACCCTCAAAAACGACTTCTAGCGATATTTTCCTATATATCTACATGCACCCAAAATAACTGTTGCCCAAAGTTTAGTGCATTAACTTTGGTGTCCCCCTGCAAATTGGGGACCTTTAGTAAGCGCCCGCTAGGGTCATGTTACTGTAAGTGAACACATTTTAAACCTAATATTATGTACAATTTTAAATCAAAAATAATAAGCAAATTAGAAGAAAAAAGTTTTTTCAATTTTTCTAAAAAGCAATCATGAATTATATGACCAGATCACAATTGGTAGCCAGGTGAAGAGGTCATTATAATAAGTAAGGAATTCGGGATTCTGGGTATTTTGTTTGTGATGTTATCTGGGATTCATACTTTCCCCCAAACCCCATTACCATTAGCTGTAGTGATATTTCACCATCGCCCAATTAAATTAATACTTCACAAAACAAGCTCAAATTGAACCATTTTAACACTAAGTCCTCATTCAATGCCCATGGCATCCATGTGGCAAGCTCCCCTAGCGGGTTTTATGCTTGCTGCAAGTGTATCACGTGTTGAAGCCAAAAGTAGCCAATTACAAAATTGATACAAGTTTCAAATCGTTGATTAGTAAAGACGCCGTAATTGAGACGATAAACACCCAAAGGGCACCGTTATAAGACACTATTAGATAGAGGCCCCAAGGATCCCGGTATATTTTGGTTTGAGATGTTGTCAGCATGCCACGTTTTCCACAACTACCACCATTCGCTGTAGTATAATGTTACATTTCACCACCGCCTAATCAATTATTTTTACAAAAAAGCTCCAAACTTGGACCCGTTTTAAAAAATCAGCAATAAGTCTTCAACGCACAGTTGGCGGGCCATGTTTGGCTACGCCCTCTTGTGTTATGCTACGTTAGTGATCACGTTGTTAATTCAATATATCGCTACTTATCAAATTGATAAAAAAAGTTACAAGGTGTTCACATCGTCGTTTTTAAGACTGCGGGATTAAAACGATTACCCAAATACACATAATGTGCGGGGCGCATTTTGAAAATCGCCATTCCCATTGTTTGCCCCTCAAAGGGATTCTGGGTAATTTTTGCTGTATGATTTGTGTCACAACCCTCCTTTTCAAAACTCCAAATTAGCTTGTACTACGCGACTTGCCACCTCCGCCCAAAAATAACCACCCTAATCTACTCACCTTTTTAAAAAAAAAATTAAAAAACACAATGGGTCTAATGGTCGTAGGACACTCAGCACACCGACACTGTATTTTATAGGTCAAGGATATATATCCGCCCGGAGCCGTAGTCCCGGGCTCCATAGAGGGACACGGAATAAAGCGTTAAGCTAATGTTGCGTGAATAGTCAAACTGAATCGAGTGCCCTATTCTTCATTCAACCGTGTAGGTGACTATGAGTGCGAAGGACACTAACCTCCGCCACACTGGTATCCACCACGATAAACTATTAGAAGCGTCGAGATCAAAAAACCGTCTAGCCTTTTAGTATTGTACTTTGTTCAATTCAAAAGCCCATTAACATTTTCCTTGACTAGTTCATGGATCGTTCACTTCAATCACCAATTGGCCATGGATCCAAGACAAATGTTTCCTTTTGTATTACATACTCTCGTCAGAGGTAAAAACCATTTTCCCCCACTATTACAAATTTAAAAAAAATAATAAAATTTTATAATTCATTTAATGATTATGGCATTGTCAAGGTTGCACATTTTCATGAAAATGAAAAAATGCAATATCATTTCTGATTTTCTGATATCAAGCATTGATCAAGGGACATACACTATGCTACACTGACTCAAGCAAATAATGGCATTATTGACAGTAAATCACCTGCTATTTAGCGGACAAGCACTTCAGATTCCCCTTTGTTTAGTTGGAATTGCAGAGCCTTTGTTACTGTTCACGCAGTTGACTAGATGTCAAGTGTTTTCGACTGGTTTATCCATGTCCAGTTTGGGGTAGACGTTTTACATAGAAGTCTCAAGTACCAAATTAGGTATTGCCTTTGAGTCCGTCTGCCCCGGCCGGTCATGCAACTGTATATGTTGTGCAGTAGCATCATACGGAATATGGCAACTCCTTTTTATACTTGGGACTTCAATATGAAAACGTCTACACAGTTTGAATTGAGCTGGCCTCGTTCGGCGATAAAAATAAACTTTTAGGTGTCTACTGTGAGTTCAATAATTTTGTAATATTTCATCATTTATTGAAAAAAAGAAACTAATGTGACAAAATCACAGTGAATATGTTGCTTGTAAGCTGTGTGACCTAACATTTTTGTGTCAGAACCAGATCCATAACTTTATTGCGGTAACCATCTTTCTATTCAATTTACCACCAGATATTTAGAAAAATACAAAAGAAGGGGGTCTAAGCGAACCCTTTGCTAAGTAGATTCACCCAATGTGGTCACCTCTAATACTTTTCCGAAGGTATTGGCATTGAATGAGGGGATGTGCAGTGATGGAATTAAATTTCACGCTAAATCTATTGAAGCATAAAGTCCGATAGCAGAGAAAAATCAATTCTGTGCTTAATGAAATCATTCAAGTCAACGTAAACGCATTTATAGTTACATTAACTCTCAAAACATTCTGATTAAGCTTGACTCACATTTGCTTCAATTCAATGTAACAGGTGAGTTGAATGTTTTTGACTTTTGAGCGCCCATGTTTAGCTGTGTTTGGATACAAAGGAACACAAAAGTCTTTGCACTCTCCATGTAAACTTGAAAGGCCAGATTATCTTAGTTCGTTCATGAAACAGGTGAATCGGGCCACATTCTGCCTCCTCTCCCAACTAATCGACGCTGCCCAAAGCTTTTCCTTCGGTGACACGATGGGTTGAATCTACTATAACAACACGGTAAATTGAAAAGAAATGGGGTTACGCGACATGTTACTGTAAGTTAAGTTTTGTTTTTGCACAAAGATGTTAGGTCACAGTCTGCCAAAACAACTCTCTTTCATGATTTTGTTAATTGTTCATCTTTGTTTCCTTTTCGGAAAAATGATGAACTATATGGTCAAAGTTAATTGAACGCACAGTAGAAGCCTAAGATTTATTTATTCGTGAAAGAGGACGAGTATCTTGCGCTTTGCGTCATGAAAAAAAATAGCTCGATCTTAATCTGGTGATGAGCACCTGAAATCCTTTTTATATGGAAGTATAGAGCCATTGTTATTACGAATACAGTTGAACAGTAATTTGTAGTGCTTTATCCTCTGCATACGAGCGGATTTACTGGATATCAACAGTGCTATTATTTGCTCGAGTCAATGCTTCATGATGTACATCTACTTGTCACTGATATTTAGGAAAAGAAATTGTGATGACATTTTATTCATTTTCAATCAAATGTGCAACTTTTGCACTTGACATATCCCAGAGTATTGAAAGGTTTAATTAGACAATATTAATTGAGCAGAAATCAGTTACTTCGCCGATATACGTAACCAATGTCCTTATCACAGCTGTTTGACCCTATGCAAATTGTCTCTTTTATTTTTAGAGCAATTTTAAACAATGGCGACACAATTTTGACAACTGATATAAGTAGGGACATGCAAGAGCTATTACCACCTCAAAAATCAGAAAAATCCATTGCGGGAATCTTGCCATATAGGCCTACAAAGGTCATAATTTGTATGTTATAGCGCCCTCTATATGCCTATTTCCCATAGAAAGACGTGTAAAACTAGCTTTTTTATGAAAAATCATATTTGCCCGCAATGAAATTTCATCAAATTTACACAGGAGGTAGATACTGGCCTAAATACTCCAAATCAGTTGTCAAAAGTGTGTCGCCGTTGATATTTTTTGTTTTATTCTCGTTTTGCCATAATAAATGAGACTCTCAAACAGCGGTGTTATGCAAGCATCTTTCTCTCTTTGATCCTATGGAGTAAAATGCGAGTCTTCAATGGTATCTCCGTGTGAGCAAAATATTTATATGCAACCAACTTTTGAAGCAAGTGCGAAACACTGTTAATGCCAATTGAAGTATGAACACAGGCAGACATAGCTGGTCATTTAAAGTGACAGGAGGAGATTTGTTTGAGTTGTTTTGTTTCTCGGTTACGCAATCAATTTTTTCAAGGAGGTTTTTGCTAATTGTCTGATTTATGAATACGCTTCTCCTGATACAAAAAAATCAAATCCACCCACGGCTTTATTAGAATAATTAGGTTGGGTCCCTAGGAATCCCCCCCCCCCCTTGGGCACTAACGGAGGTGAAAAAAAATCAAGATATTTTACTAATTAAAACAATTAAAGTAATTAAATCTTGGGATTCATTTGCTTAGATATATATACCTTAATTAATACCTTAATTAATAATACTTAAATCAAATAACCTTTTATATGCTTATAGCATCAATTTTAATTTTGTCATGACCGTGCTCTTAACTGTGTGAGTCTATGGGAAAGACCAAGGTGAATTTGAAGTTTCGGAGAAAAATACAAGATGGTATAAATTTGGCTATATTTTGCAATAATTATTTTATTTTATTCGAGAGTATATATAATGAATTATTTTGGTGCAAATCCTTATATTGGAGTTGCTGAGGATGAAAATGTGCGAACCACGTGCACTTTTTTTCTGAGGGTGACAATTTCATTTGGCCATAGGTCATATGTCAAAGTTGGGATTTTCATTTTTATTGTGGGTATGTGGTTCTTACGTGACCCCCATTTACTTGTGTTAGTGTCATGATCAAACTCCCACGGGAAAATGGTTATCTGGGTTGGGTCACTAACAGTTTTTTTTTAGTTTGGGCACTTTTATAATATAATATATATATTGTTTTTTTTTATAAAGCGCCATTTCATCAAGATCACAGCGCTGTTGCCTATTATTATGACGCTGCCGTCAGGAAATCGTCACAATCATTTCGCTTCATCTAGGCCGGTGTGAGGAATTTAAGAGTCCTACATATCAGAAAGTCCTAGGACTCTGGGTTTCGGAGACTGGGCGTCCTTTAATCAGGATTCAGAAACTGTGTGTCCTAGGACACAGAGCTTCTGAAAACTGAAATTAACTTTTACTTAGTGCGACCCGGACTCTGTATTTTGGGGGACTCTCAAATTCGTTACAACTATCGCAAATTCAAGGTCCTCTCAGGAAGCGTCCTAGGACTCCGTGCAATGACGCAAAGTCCTATGACCCCTTGTGAACTGTTATGTAGTGTCCCAGGACCCTAACGGGGGGTTCTGTTTAGCCCTATGACCCTGTGGTACTGTGATGTAGCGTCCCAAGGCAATACAGATATGCTTCTCGTACTTTAATTGAAAGGTACGTGGTTACTTAAAGCAGCCGAATCCAGCAGTCCGCTGCGCCTGTGGCTTAGCGGTGGCAGATCTTCAACGACCAGGTAATGTAATGTGTGTGTATATATAGTTGTAAGATGTGATTTGGTGATTATCTACGTAGGTTCGAGTACTGGTCGCACCACTTTAAGAGTCGGGGGGGGTGAGAATTGTTTTTATATTATTTTTTTTCTTAATTTATTAACTTTAATTTTCTTTTTCGGTTATTTTTTTTAATTTATTAGTTTTTAATTACTTCTCTTGTAAATTTTATTACTTCTCTTTCAGTTTTTTAAATTAAACTCTTCTTTTTTAAAATTTGATATTTAACAAATGTATTTAAGAAGCATGTTTAATATTATGGACAGAGGACGGTTTAAATCAGAAGAAAACAGTTTGAAAAATGAAGAGATTATTGTGAATATGTTAACTATGTTTTTGTATGTTTAAAATACAGTGTGAACTGATAAACATCAACTCGATTTTTTTAAACAGTGATTACGCGTGTTTGAATGGGTAAAATATTTTACGTTAAACGTTTAGGTCAAACACCCACTAAATTTTTGAAAACGACGTAATTATTAATAGCCAAAAATGTTAATAGCATATCTTCTAAAGAATGGTTGTTCATAAAAATGTTACTACTTCTACATATACTCAGCATAAAAATGGACCCGATGGCGCCAGCATTGGTTGCTCTTTAAGTACCACACCTCAACATACTCAATCAAGAACGGTTCAAATCTATCAGCTTAATTTACTACAAAGGTCATTTCCATCAGTCAATTTGTGTATGTACCGTTTGGATGGGTTTTCAAACCTACAATAAAATCGACTATACGATATGTTTATCACGGTATCCACATTTTATTGGACATAAATTAATGGCACGTGCGAATGATAAACGGGGGTGGATACACGGTAACATGCACTCAAAATATGTTTACAAATGTTAACTCTTATATAAATTGAGTTTTAAAATATATACTGTTTAACAAACAACACGAGAAATTTTTGGAAGTGTTGATGTTCATTTCCAGTTTTGGACCCCAGGATCAGGTAACGGACAGCACACAGATTCTAACAGTAAACTTGTGGAATTTATGAGGATATTTGAGAGGTTGTTATTTTCATGTTCCAAACCTCATTCGATAAGGAAAGTAAGTTAATGCCCTTTTCTATCTTTTCTATTGGTGATTTCCTTTAAGCTCCTTTTTTTTAAAGCTTTGCTAGTGCTAACATATTTTGTCCTTGCGTGTGCTTGCTTTTCTACATTGAATCTGTTTGGCTGAAGCTCATCCTCTGAGACCTTGATTCATGTCTCTTTCAGCTTCTCTTAGCAAGCTTACTCACATCTAACCGAAATATGGGGGGGGGTAGTTATTTTAATTTCAAATTGGTAGTTTCTGCTCCTTTTCCGTGCAAAAATAAGCACCAACCGGAATAGAAGTATTGTTTAGGACGATCTTGAAGTGTTGAATTGGGGATGTTGCCATTACGTCCAAAAGGCAGCAAAATTGACAATTTTCCAAACGCAGTGTAGAACGAAAAAAACACGTTCGGAATATCAGATTCCCGTGTGGTTTTTTGGCTTAATGATGCCAAAAACGACTATTTTTTATATAGTGCATAACTGTTGGTAGTCAGCAAAATCGACAATATCCATTATCCGTGACTCCAATATCATATTTTCATACCTCTCTTGACTTATGACATCCTAGTGACGTCCAATTTAGGATGTTTCTACCTTATTTCGATGCCAATAGAAAATGAGACCATCTAAGCTATCTAGTGGTACCACTGAAGTATTGGATTTTATAATAGGAACTCCAGATGGTGGTAAACCTCAAACCTCACTCCCAAAAGGGACTGTCTCCAAATGGAATCATATCCACTTTTTCTCAAATTTGTCGCAGATACATTATCATCTTCTAGAGGTGTAGGTTGCGTACCTCAATTATGGGCTGCTCTTGGAGGTCATTCCTATCTCTGGAGCAGACGCCAATCATGTCGAGGCTTTCTAGACGCCATTATATTTTACCCGAGACTGTACCTAACCCGTGAAAGACCATTCTATGGTCTGAGTCCCCACTTACAAAGTCATGTATGCCTCTACATACTACATTCAGTGCTGTTTCTCCATTCCCTTCGGTTTAATGAATGTAGTCCAACTGATTCCTGCTACCTCCAGAGCTTTCCCATTTTCATTGAAAGCATAATTCTTTGCATTGAGGGCTGTAATTACCGCAAGATCAACATTTTTTTACATTTTCCTCGTTCTTCTTCGCGGCGAGCGAACTTTGCATCTTTCAGTCCTATCTTGGTGTTGCAATCTCCTACTACCAGTAAACAGGTTCTGTGCTAGAATGGATCATGGCTCTTGTAGTGGGAAATAGTAGTCCTTCTGCCATGTTTGTTCGACAGTAGGTAACTATCGCAGTTGAAGCAAGATTTCCTTGATAATTGCTATGAGGATACGATACAGATAGGGCTTTACACTTGCTAACCGAGTAGAATGTCCTCGAGGTATGACAGCATGTGCTAGTTGTTCCAACTTCAGTTCGGCTGTTACCATTCCATTGCCATTAATTTCATGGTCCGCTCGTCCGTATCATTGCACGCGGTTGCAAATGTAAAATTTTGGCAATTCGCGACTAACATACTGACCATGTGGAAAATGGACTGCTATTTGAAACAAAGGATGTTTAGACCAAATTTTTTTTTTGAATATTCTAAGTTATATATCTATTATATCCTGTGTAATCATCTGAAAGCTTAGTTTCATTAATCTTTAATTTGCTGCAAAGATCATTCCCATCGGTGTGGTATAGACCGAAGCTACAGTCGTTTGAATCAATGTCTGTCTGGTTGTGCGCTCTGTCCCAATTCGCATATAAAAATGAACGGCGTTGCGAAGCAACTCCGTGTCCAAAAGAAAATCGGGCATTTTATGACTGCATATATAATGCGACTCTAATTCAACAATCAACCACCAACAACATTCAGCGCAATTTGTACCATGGATGCCCTCTTAACACTTCGAGTCTACGTCCTCCTCACTCATAAAAATCAGTTGAAAAATAATTAACTTGATAGATGTATCAAGTTGTTCTGGAGGGGTTGAATGATCATACCATATGAAGGACCAGACATCGGTGACAACCTTTTAGGTTTTAAAGTAATTGTCTATATTTGTAGAACCAGAATATGCCACATTTGAAAAAAGTGTTTCAAATAGAACTTACCATTTTCACTGACTTTGACACCTATAGATACACTTTATTTCACATAACATAGATCATACCCTTATCCTTTTGGGGAGTCATTTGCTTATAAGTTGGCCACCGTGTATTCAAATGGGACTCCGTGGATAGGGGTAAAACTGACTATTTGATATACAAGACTGGAGATCGTCCTATACTATCCGTTTTGGAATTATCTTTTTGCAGCAAATTAAAGATAATGAAATTTTTTTTTTTTTTTTTTTTTTTAATTTTGTATTTTTCTTTAAAAATTCAAAATGGGCGGCAAAATCCGGCTCAAGTTTTTTTGACTCACCTCTTTATATTTAAAGTAAATTGCAAAAGAATTAACACTCGGAAAATACGACTTCTTTATTAATGTAATGACGCGATAAGATAAAATAGATCAAATTAAATACTTGCACTTATTGCGTTACGAGGGGTTTCTCAACATCTAAAACAAGTTCATTCTCTATGCCAAATTTATGTAACTTTTATAACCAAATTTGACCGAATTTGGAACAGAAGCAGTCATATTGGGATATTCCCCCGAAATTACCACACCCTCTTATAACCACACAAACCACCAATCCTTCTTCCCAATGCATGGGAATTTTCCATAGTGAAATCCAGAGGTGCATGAAAAATCATGAAGTCCTAAATTTGGGGAACAAAATTTGCATTCCTCCACATAAAATCCGTAAAAAAAATCCAATATACCAAATGTGTTATTTTATAGATGCATGCCTGAAGAAATAATTTTGAGTAATTGAAGTAGGCTAACCCAAGATGACTTTGGAATTCCCATGACTTTAACTGACCCACTGAAAAAAATCCCTTTCCCCAAAAAAATACTATCACTTAGTAGGTTGTTTTTCCCTTCGTTCTCTTTGGTCAAAAACACCCAAATGATGAAAAATACCAGTTGAATTCCCACTGGATTCTCAACATTGATTTAATCAAAAACAGCTTGGGAATTTTCCATTAATGATAGTTTTATTTCGAATTTTTGAAATTGTCATGGGGTGGATAATTTCGTGGAATGCCTATTTTTACCACCCTTAAATTGTCGCCATTTTAAGCTATGTACATCTGCACATGGATGTAGGGTGGGCACCATTGAATGCTGAATGTAATTATGAATGTTGTCCACAGAGACTAAAAATCGGCATTTTCACAACCCGGAGCAACTGAGCATCTGGTCACAATTCATTACCACAAGGTCAATTTTATTTGCTATCAAAACAAATCATTTGCATACATGCAGAAATGAACCGTTAAAGGTTACCATATTTATCTTAATCCAGACCTCATTGGATGGTTAGGAAGAATTTCCTGGAATAGCACCAAACGCAGGTATCAATTGCCATCTACCGTACAATTGGCCCAGCCAGTTTCTTCCTACCTCCACACCTTTGTCTCAAATTCCTAATGGCTTGACATATAACTATAAACATCAGAATATTACCAAATTTCAAGGCATTTTTTTCCTTTTTTCCGCCAAAGAATTTTTTGGCACAAAAATTTACCACCCCCCCCCCTTTTTCACTCCTTTTTTTTTAAAAACTTTAATATCCAAACCCAACACTATCCGCGTTGACAGAAATTTCACAGGGAATTTGAAGAAAAAACGAGGCTCTTAACAAAAGCACCCAGATTAACGTCATGCCAAAATCAACCAAAAAAGCACCAACCAAGACGACATCAAATGGGGGTTGAAAAACATGGGAGTCCTTGAATATGTGTGCGTTACCAATCTTTTTGAGCACCTGCGAGCAATATCATTGAGATCAATTGTACACACCTCCCCGCCCTGTTTCTTACATTACAATAACACCTTATTATACTATTCCCGAGATAAAATATCGGACCAAAAATCATTCGACTGGGCGGTAGATTCAACAAGACCTTATGTTTTTTGCCTGATATGTACAGCACCCTTTCCCGTTCCTTCACTTCCTCTGTATCCTACAAGTAAAGTCTAACTAACCAAAAACTACTTGTTTGCAAATGACATGTAAGATATTATTAAATCACGTAAGAACAGAAAAAAATCTAACTCTAAAGCATGCTGCAAAATATTTTCAGACCCTTTGACTAATTTTTTTTCACGCGAGCGCATGTAAAATTGCTTAAGGCCACAAAACACACACCTGCATTTCTGAAAGGAAGATTAATGCCTGAACATGGATTGATACTATTAAAATAAAGAAATTAAATTATATTGGACAGACGCTAATTAGCCGAAAACATTAGATTTCCAACGTCCCATATTTTCATGGCCGCAACGTCAAACCCTTTGCATTTCAGTTTAAGTCGCAGCAACCTATTCGGAGGTAATAATAAGAGAAAAATCGTGAGGTGGCCAAACCCAGCGCAGAAATGCCTAAATTTAAATTCTGACCTTACATTTTGCCAAACCCGCCACCAAATGAATTTACAATAGCCGAACAAGACCATGCGGCCTATTTTCAGATATTGTTTTTTCATGGCCGATGCATCACACATACAGTAACAACACACAACCAATCTAGTTTTGAGGGTGGAATTGCCCTAATTGAGCAATTTTTTGAAACGGAAAGGCACGTGAATAAATTTGATTTTTCAAAAATAAAATAACCAGAACAGACAAAAAATTTGGAGATAACGCATTTCATGGATGCACACGTATATTCCCTACACTACAACCAAAAAAAGGCTAGAAGAAAGACTGCTATAACACGGTTGCCACATATGCCGATTTACAAATTGACGGTAAAATTTGCACTAGCCATTCCACTAAATCAAAAGTTACCGCTCTTCTACTGCCGTTGTTGTGATTAAGCGGCCTACTCCCTTCCTTAATTCCCGACAATGAAGGCAAATGCCGTCAAAATGCAAAGAGATTGACGATTGAGCCTAAAGTTCTAAAACGCGCAAACGCCAATATAAGCGACAATAGAAGGGAATTGAGCGGGCCATGCCAATCAAATGAATGTGATAGTTTGGTTAGATTTCACAACCTTTGATATGAGCCCCGTGTAGACTTAGCTAGAGTTTATTTATTACTTATTAAGCATGATACTCCCTGGTATCCCGCCTGAAGGTATATCCGATTTTTCCCACAACATTACAGCCCACAAGAAACTATTGCCAATGAAAATTAGGGAAAACACTAACTCTACCATGTTATTTGAGCGATTGCACAATGATTTTATATATTGCCTGGAATAAGGATTCCTCAAATAAGCAAACATATAAGCCACTTTTGCCATTTGCAGGTAAGCTTGCACCTTTGCCAATCAATTTTTGGAACCATGCATGTTTAGCGCCACATTTTAGTCAATCAACACCGAAGGAAAGCCCTGCTAGACGAGATTGCACTGTAGACGAATGATTAAGGAACAAGTTAGCAATTGCAATTTCTCGAGAGAAAGGTTGATAGCTTTATGCGCATTACCACCACCTTATTTTTAATTCCCTACATATGCGTAGGCACAGAAACAGTTTTAAAACACGGAATTGATAAGGAGACCTACGTAAGCGATAAAGAAGGTTGGACATATTCCTTCGTCCGTTGCCAATGGAGCAGCACCCAAACTCTAAAAATATCTTAAAAAAACAGCAAGGCCTGGCATGAAATGTGATTACCTTACCCAGCATCCATTGGACGCGAAATGGAAAAGAAGCCATAAGTGGAATGCCTGACCATCAAGAGGGCAATCATCGAATTGAAGCCCAATCCAAAGAAGAACATCTCACACAGTGGCCCTGGGAACATGATGCCCCAATGAAGCGCTTTATCTATATAATATTGGCGATTTTTTGACTCCTGATAACCTAAACACCGGGTGTACTGTGATAACCTGATCTGATTTTCCTGTATAATACCCCCCCCCCCCCCACCCTATCCCCTAGCTCTTATCACGTGGATATGGCCACAACAAATTTACTATAATGGACAGTACACATATCCCTGCCATCCAAACATTTTACCAGGTGAATGACCCGTAATTCTTCCCAATTTGATTTCCTTAGACAACCATACCAAAAGCTATGATATCCAATCGGTAATTGATTTTAAGTTGAACCAAATCACCTGCATACTAACCCATTATCTGCCAGCCTAAATCTGAATGAAAACCAAACCACTACAATTTTGGCAGTCAGTCAGGGTAGGAATAAATTAACTGTAAAACTGCAAAATGGTGGCCACGTGGATGTATAACTACAACAGAGAATGGCGCGGACTAAATGGTTAGGGAGCTTGCCTTGGTACCCAAGAGGTCCGGGTTCAAATTCTAGGTGGGGCTAATCGATCCTGGATTTTAATTTGCATAAGTATATGGAAAAACCGAATACTCACTCACTTCATGGTTCCTTTGTTATGGCAAAGGAACCATGAAAGATCTCACTTGCCACTCATCGTGTGTTTTGTCTTGTGTTAGTTTGTTTGGATGTTGCAACTTAGAGTGCTGATTAAGCTGTAGCCTCGAAGTTTGCAATTGTTTCTGTTTGGCAACAGTTTGTTGGTAATGACTCGGCAATTTTAACCTCATCGGCTAGATTATGAGATGAATAAACCAGATTTAATACTATATTATAACAAACACGAGGTCCTGACCTTGGACAACTATACTTTTGAAAACAAATTGTATTTAAACCCATTGTTGAATTTGCATTTGCTTGCAACAACGATTTCGTTTCCATTATTTCATGGATCTTCCACTTGAAACGCCCTTCCCTTTTAAAGGAATTTTTATTATTACTAATTTTTAATTATTTATAAATAAATCATTGAAACAATTTCACAGGAACCACCGAAAATAATGCCCTGTATTTCTACTCATTTGAACGTCATTAGTATTTTAAAATGAACGTTCAGGTTGTGAGGTTCCTTATTTAGTACATAGCCATATTCATAAAATTGCACAACATTTCCTAAACTAACCCCATTAAGATTTTAGAGAATTACGGCACGAATTTCCTGCCACACTGGAAATTGAGTATTTGCCTTTGGCTTGTTCGCCTTTAAATCAAATGACTCCCCCATCAACTACAAATTTCATTTCAAACCACAGGACCCTTGAAACTATTATGCCTTCAAACCGTGAACCAAACAACTTCACTACTCCCTCAACACTATCCTGTACATGAGATTTTACCACACTGTTTGACCCCATGCACGTTGTTGTCTTTTTATCTTTAGAGTAATAGTTATATCAGTGGCGACACAATATTGACAACTGTTATCGTAGGGGGGCATGCAAGAGCGAATACCTCGGAAGAAACAGACAAAATCCATTTGCGGAATCATGCAATAGGCCTACAAAGGCCTGAAATGAATGCTGAAGCGCCCCTCATACGTCACTTCCTCCCTGAAAGACGTGTGAAACAGAATGTTAGGGAAAAAAACAATCTGCCCCACTGACTTCGCAAATTTATACAGAATGTATTTAATGGAATAAAACCAAAAATAGTTGTAAAAGTGTGTCCGCCATTGAGATTTTTGTTTTTAATTCCCAGGACCAACGTAATAAACGTTACTCTCAAACAGCTGTGGATACCTGGAGGACTGATGAATAATTGATTATGTGGCAATTTGAAAAACCTGACTTAGAATTGTGACCACAAACCCCGCCAGAATTTAGTGTAAACATTGAACTGGTTCATTCCGTTTAAGATCCGAAAACCTCAATTACTTACCTTGCATGATGGCATGACTTTGCACTCGCTGAGGCAATCGCTAAGGTATATTGGGTTGCCGAATATTGACCATAGATTATTGTCCTTGCAACGTACACTGTTGTACATTGGCTAACGGAGGCTATCCTTGCCCTTGAAGTTGAACCAACGGGTTTGATCATGACGCAGGCCTTGCCCTTATACGCCTCACGGTATGCTTATGGCTGCGATCGCAATTTTGACTGCTACTGGCCCCAACTTTACCATTCATTCCACGGTGGGTTCACGACTTTACAGATACTTTTTTTACCTCTACTGGAGCTGGAGCTGCTTGAACCGGCTTGATCTGCGGCCATGCGATGTGATATGGGGGCCCCGTTTAATATGTTCCACATTGAATTGAATATTCAGTAACCTGGTTCCTCCATCCACTGATCCGCTATGCATTTTATTTGGAATGGACACTGACAAAACCGCATCAATATTTCTTGATGAACTGATCCAAACAACCCGAATGTTTTCTGAGCAGAACTACTCGTTATTTAGATTTTTATACCAATGCTGTAGCACAATGTATCAAAACCATATAACATTAACTGCACACGAAATGGAGAATCATTTGCCGATACACCATACATTCAAGTAGAACCAATTTTCGAAAAACTGACCACATCAAAACACTCCGCATGTGGTGAAAACAGATGCAATTGTGGAAAAAACACCAAGCACGAGCCAGAACCGCTGCCATTAATCAATGCTCATTAGCAACCCAATAAGACCCTGAGCGAACCGATTGGCGCTTTGATGCACACATTGAATACATATCGAAGGGCAAAATTCATTTTTTTTTTTTTTCTGCCCTTGCACATACGGGCGACAAAAATTCTTTAGAGCCTGTTGACAAACCCTTTTTCTTACGATGCTCTCACAAAACGTTAATATAGCATCGTCAAACAATTTCAATTGCCCCTTTAAAGAGAATACTTAATTGTGTGCCATTTAAAGTGACAGGAGATATTTTTTTTTTTTTTTTAACTTTAACTTTTCTCAAATTTCACTGGATTGGTTTTAGACCCTAACCGAGAACGTTTGAAGGTGTATTGACAAACATAGTGCAAAAGAAATCGCAAACTTGTTTTGAACTTGGCCTGCTATCGTAATCGCTCCCCATAGAAATGCTTTGCATTTCTGTCGTGCCCCGAACGAAACTATAATCATCATTTATTACATAACGACGGCGTCGGCTTATTCACTTCAAGTGTGCTCTAATACATTGTAAAGTGCATTCCAAATATGTTTAAAAAAACCTAGGTTCGAGAAAAAATGGTACTAAACTTCGTCCCACTATTTTTAATGTCCTAGGACTCTTCCTTTTATTACAGTAGTCCATTGGACACTACGTGTCATTAACGATAGTCCCCAGAACACTGAGAATCAAACTTGTATCCCTAGGGTACCCTTAATTTTAAAACAATGGTCCTAGGACTGAAATTCAAACTGCATGGGACTCTCAAAACTAGTACACTCAGTCCCGGACCCTCAAAATTAGGGGACCCTGAGATTAGTGTAATGTAATAAACTTCAGAGTCCCGCTATTTTAATGTCCTAGGACTCGTCCTTTTATTACATTAGTCCCTCAGGAACTGCTGTTATTACCGATATCCCTGGGACACTGAAAATCAAAACTAGTGTCTATAAGGACTCCCTAATTTTCAAAACCTATGTTCCTAGGACTGTGAAACTTAAAACATAAACGTCCGGCGGACTCTACAAAGCTAGGACGGCTCGCTCGTGACACGGCACATCTGGCCCAAGTGCACATATCCTAATCAACACAGTTAGATTAAAATATCCCCATAACAGCTACCCACCCGCATAGCGCTTGGGTCGAGACGAAGCAGGTGGGTAAATAAAGTGTCCTGCCCAAGTGCACAACATATTGGCCACAGCGGGACTCGAACCCACAACCTTTGGATCATGAGTTGGCAGTCATATCCACTGGACCATACGATTTCATACTTTTCAACATGAGCAAATTTAAGCCTCCCACATTTATTGCCCCTTACCGTGAAATATGAGAAATTTGCGTTTGGTGCACTTTTAGTGTTAATAATTAACACCAACCAAAATTCTAAGTAACTCCTCCTTAGAACTTCCTAACTGCGATTTATGGTCCCTATAACAAAAAAACCAAAAACATTGACTACCAACAGGTGTACACGTGATCATGACCATTTAAGGTGGATGGTCCATGCGCCCCGTACGCGCTCAATTTAATCTTATGCCAACGGACAATTTTTGCATGCGCACTTCTGGATGCGACGCAAGCGTCAAAGTCAGAGTTAGGGCACACCAAACGCAAATTTCTCATATTTCACGGTAAGGGGCAATGAATGTGGGAGGCTTAAATTTGCTCATGTTGTAAAGTATGAAATCGTTCTTCTGGTTATAAAGATAAACGACAAGAGGAAATTGACTAATACACTAGTGCATAAAAGGATACAAACAGCTCTTAAAAATTATTTATATTAAGCTTTATCCAAATTTGGCATATATTTACATTTTTGACAATAGATCATTAATATTTTGGCGAGTAATTTCCTGAGATGAATAAGCCTAACAGAGATTCGAGCAAGAAATCAATGGATTGTTTGCAGCGTGCAGCGTCTGGTACGGTATTGTTAATACGATAAGGTGTTAATGTGTGCTGGTCCTAAGAACAATTAAATTCATGTTAGGTCATGAATTGAAGCACAAAATTGGGTAAAATTGCCTGACCTACAGGATACCTCGCTCATACAATGGATATCATCACAACTTTGCTTCCGATCTCTGTTAGGTTCATTCATCTCAGAATTAACAAACAATAATGTTAATGTTATTTCTCTTTAAATGCAGAAAGAAAAGCCCCCAGCTTTGCGTGTGGCAACCCAGGTTTCGAAAACAGAGTTGAGGGCATGATATACGACCCCCCAGTTGCAATAGGTATGTATGAGAAGGAAATTTGTTATATTGAAAAACAATTACTTTCACCGTTTCCAAATACGATTTATAAAAATAACAAAAACACAAACAACTCAACAATAAAGACAATCGCCTGCCTGTACAACAGACATACTTTGTTTTATTTTATACTATGCTATGGAGATTTATGCTGGGGAGGGGGCAACATGTGGTCTAAACGTTGGGGTACATATAAAGCCTATTTGCAATTGATCCATGCAATCATAATTTTTTATAACCTTTAGTTTAAGACACACTGTATTTCCTCTAACCATTAAGTAAATAACGCTGTATGTACCCACTTTGGTGTGTGGGTGGTTCTGATCGAGACAGCGCCATAAAACAAAGCAAACAACCAAATTCACGCAGGGTTTTTTAATGAAACGGGAGTATAATTAAAGAAATAAAGTGTAACATTATTATTAGCTCTTTAGATTAGGACACTTCATTCATTTGAAGTGCACTTAAAGGCGTAATTTGGCATCTGTAATTATCATTAGCAATGCATTTCAGGAGCATCTTTTCATTCTGTTTTAAGAGAAGCTTTTTCTTATTAGCCTGGGATATTTTCAACTTTCATGACATTTGAACACGGTCAATCTTAACAAAACGTGGAATGTTAGTGAATAATAATAAAATCAAATCAATTTTATTCAGCAAATGCAAAGATTACAAAGAAAGACCATGATATCAATTATTTATATACAAAGTAGAACAGCTACACTGTGAAAATAGATTACTTAAACAGTGGAAAAGGAAATAAATAATGCTAAGACCTCCACGCTTTTTTGATAAACTCCTAGGAGCGTAGAAGAGGTGAAGGCCCTTAACTAATTAAGGTAAATTACTTAAACTTACAAACCTACAATGATAGGCATTATTAAACGGTCAAGAAAAAAAAAAGGTAAGTGAAAATTGGAAGGAGTGCGGGAAATTACAACGAGACAAAAAAAATGAAACTATAATTAAGGACGCATTAAAGGTGCAACGAGAGATTGTGATGCACCCAAAATAGGTGTCATAATCGGCGTTCATGTAGATTAGACACTCAAGATTTCTTACCTTGTATTTTGCTACAGAAATGTTGTAAAAAGAGAAGTAAAAAAATGATGTTGTTTGCTTATTTTCAATTAAAACATCGGCTGAATTCGCATTTGCTTATAATTCGAATTAGAATTCAAAATTTGTACCAAAGAAACATTTTCAGCTTAATCCTTCGATGGGGAATTTTTTTTATGAGAAAGCTATTACAGTAGGGCCAAAAAATAACTTTTGATTTTTTTAGGAAAACCTGATATGTGAAATCTCTCTCGTTCCAACTTTAAGGAGTACGAAATGACCGAAATGCCTGCCTGTTGCATTAATAAATATACTAAAAAACATAATATAAGAATAATAAAATCATCCTCACTGAAAGCGCCAACGTCTTGCCTAAATATCGCTCGGATGGAAAGGTTTGATAAAATATAATTCTTACCCAAGTTCATATTATTTCACGGGGGATGGTTGATGAGAGCTATGGACTAATATACCTACCTTAGTCTTCAGATGACAGCTGGGTCATTTATAAACATGAATCAAATCATGTCAATGATATGGTTCAACAATGTGACTGGTTGGTATAGAAACGAGCATTCCAAGTGTGACATTCAAGATTAGTAAGGTTTGACTTTAGGAACCGGGGGTGTGAAAGCAGATATAGTCCGGCGGGAGCCACCGTCCGGGGTCACCATAGACGATAAAGGAATAAGCTCGCGTGAAAATAGTGTTGCGTAAAGAGTTAAATGAATCGTTACCTATTGTTCACCATTGTTCCCGACTATGAGTACGCCTCGAACTATAATTACTTCTACATTGAATCCAATACTAGATTGTTCGTTTGTCTTATGATGACGAAAAACTTGTCCGCGTGTGCGGTACTATCTCGACGTGGTTTGATGTTGGAAACAGCAATTAAGTTGAGGGAAAAAAAATTAATAGTCGGACTACATTAAGCTACATGAGAGATCCCCCCGGTGTTTGGAAATGAAAAGAATCTGTTGTGTTTCCACTCGAAAAATCCTTCCGTAAGCTACAACCTAAATGTTAATTATATCTAAAATAAAACTTAATACAAATAATAAAATAGGAAATACAAGAGTGCTGTTAAAATAAGTGTCACAAAGGTCGAGATCACGCGTTAACACGTTTGTCAGATGTGTCTTAAAAAACCTACCGATGGTAATAAGCTGACAACTGTTTGTCCCAATTCGCAAAGCGCGACGGCAGACTTGACACACATTCCGTGGAAAACTATTTTTGCCCTCATTCGCAAAGGCTGAAGGCAGACGTCACTGCTTCAAAACTCTACTTTGGATTCAATGCAAACGAATCACAATGAACGGGGTTCGGTGCTGGACAGGCTAAACATTTTTGGCGATCTGTCTTATGGGTCCAGGCCATATATTTATATATAGATATCTATATATATCTATATAGTAATGAATATAGCTTATATCTGTATATATAATATATACGATATATAATATATATCGACTCAATCTGCAGCCAGTACCGTTTCGACAACGTTGTGTTCTCATCAGTGCAGCACCTAGCTAAATGCAATCCACAAATGAAGTGAAATCAATGACGCCGTTAAAGCCACTGACCCATCCATCACGCCGCACATTGTTATGAATACAGAGGGCTCAAACTCAATGAGGGAGCTATGCAAATGCTAATAGTATTACGTTTCATAAAAACATCAAGGCTAATAAACCATGACAGTTGTTAGAAAGCAAAAGATTGGACTCAACGTAAACATGCGCAACCTATAGGGGCAACAGCATGAAAGGAGCGTAATATACTTAGATATATATGATATATATATATAGATATATATATCTATATATATATAGTAATATATAGATATATAAATTATCTAGAGTTTATATATATATGAGTGAATGTATGTGAGTGAAAGAGGATAGGCACGTTTAAGAAGCCTGGTTTGAGGGTCGTCAAGTTGTTCGTTTTTTCTTGTGTCGGAAGAAGAAGAAACAATGGTGCAGATTCTTCGAGCGAGGGTGTATGGGATTGTTAATTTTGCTATGGCGGGGGTGGCATTGATTTGGAAGGGAGGTTGGTGTGTGTCTGGTTGGTTTTTATAGGTGGATTTGTCGGGTGGATTTTGTGTCAGCGACTGTTTGGCCGGTTGCGATTAAATCGCAACGCCAAAACATCCATGACCGTTTGGACAAGCCTTTATCTTGATGCAATCATGAAAATGGATCAAAAAGCTAGAGAACTAAACACAGATCAACTTCGACAACCAAAACCTCCAAAGAATGAAAACAACATCTCACCTGGTTCGACATTCAACCCAAAAAACACACAAATGGTGCCACGTCATCAAATCCTGCACTCGACTCTTTACTTAAAAACAGTACAAGAATGACCATCTTAAAGGAAACCAAATTATCATGAGCAAACGACAAGCACCAAATCTAAAAAAACTCATCACAAAGGCAAAACTCACAAACAAAACAAAATCCAAACCAACAGTTTCCAAATGCTACAACAAAAGATGCGGCACATGCAAACACATCAAAGAAGGCAGCAGCATAACATGCAAACACATCAAAGAAGGCAGCAGCATAACATTCAACAAACAACATAAGCCATTTACAATCAAACACGACATGTCATGCACTTCAAAAAACGTAATTTACGCGATCACTTGCAACGGCTGTAATGCCCAATACATTGGACAAACATCAAATCTGAGAAACCGTGTAACAATACACAAACAACGAATTCGCGAACCTTACACAAGAAAACTCCAAATGAGCAAACATATCTTTGAATGTGCAAAAAACAAAGATCCCATGTTCACCATTTTTCCTTTCTACAAAATGCTCTCTGACGACACACAAAGTAGACAGATCAAAGAAAACTACTTCACACAGAAATTTCAACCTAAACTCAACAAAGACATTTAAATATACACACACATACACATACCCACACGCAGACGCGCGCGCGCGCACACACACACATATATATATACACACACACACACACACACTCAAACACACACACACACACGCACACTAACTAAAAACACCTCCACATTCCCACACAAAACACCACAACTTTACTCATTTCACCAAATGACATTACGTCTTTGCTACCATACTTTCGTTCATCCATTACAACTTATTTAACCACCCTTGTTCCAAAATTTATCTTATAGTATAATCTACACTTTGAATATGCTCTTAAAATTTGTATTTAATTGTGGTTATTTTCATATACAAAAACCCGCCAAAATACAATTCCCGCCACCCCATACGCAATCTTTATGATTACGCAAACACGCGCAATATTATGCGCAGTTATTTGTAGTCATGATACGCACGCGTTTTATACCTGCGTTCTACAACTGTTTTGGTACACAACATGATTATTATTATTTGTATAAAATATTTGTATTGTACCTGAAGAGCCGAAAGGCGAAACTCGAGTAGTGCATTATAGACCGGGAGATACCAGCAATTTAATCCTGATTTTTTACCAGGTGTCTTGTTATGATACTTGTATAGGCCATCCCTTGGACCATCTAAAAAGCAAAGTCTTAAGTGTCGCGAGCGGTGGAGCGTGACTCAGAGGTCAATGACCTCTAAATTTGCATGTTCTTCACAAATATAGATTATGTAGTGCTACTGATCAAATATAAGAGCAAAACATCAAATTGGGTATTATTAAAGAGAATAAAAGTATCGATTCGTTGTAAATCAAATTTTGCGCTATTAAAAAAAGAGTGTATTAGACCAAAAAGTGATGATTTTTCAACTTTTTTTGATATTTGTCCCCCCCCACGACTGCCAATGCTGGTTACATGCCCTAAAGCACATCTCCTTTAATTGATTTCAATTTTATAAAAAATTTACCCCTTTTATGCTACTTACACCTGAAAAGAAAAAGTTTCCCGTTTATAGTTTTTGCATAATGGTATTTAAGCTGCACCAAACTCAAGTTCCGTATTTAACCCAATTGCTACTTTTTTTGGCTGTTGCCCCTGACAAACAATAATGATCGTTAGATGCATCCTTCGAAAAAAAAGTTGTACAAATGTCATTCATGTTAAATGGATTCTTAAGGAATAAGGGTTCTCTAAATTGAATAAAAATGGGTCGTTCGGGCACCCATCAGAGCCTTGGGGGGGCTAGAGGACATTAAACCGGTTCACCATGGTTCTAAAATTTTGAGGTAAGCTCTATGAAGTACATCTCTGAAGAACCTTCTGGTTTTCTAAAATATTGAAGAAAGTTCTATGAAGTCCCTTCTCTTAAAGCCTCCAAAAAAAACAACCTTTGAAAAACCATTAACAGTTCTATACAATGGGCAAAATGGTTCTGAAAGGTTGTCTAAGACATTTTGTTTATTCAATCATTAATAGCTCTCTTTAGAGGGCAAAAGGTTTTGTGTAGAAACAACAGGTTTCACTTCATATACATGGGGGCTGAAATTAAGTAGCATCACATCATGCCCAATTCCACCCGTTGTCCATTACATTGAGCACCGGAAAGTCTTCTAGGTATCTATCAGACCCAGAACGTGCCGCAGAAACCTGAGCAGCAATCGTAGATTTCCAACTCTAATGAATTGTAAATAACTGACACTTTGGCAATCTGTAGGTAAGAACCCCCCCCAAAAAAGAAAAGTTTGGATTTTGTCAAAAAAAATTATTCTATTTTAAGCTACTGTCTGTTCAATTAACTTTACAGATGTCCGTCTTATTATTATTCCAAAAAATTATGTTTTAGAAAATCAAAAGAAAAGTTTGTTTTTTTAATTTGGCTTTTTTTATTTATTTAAAATCAGAACTTAAAAAAACATCTTTGGATTTGATTAAATTTCACAGACTTTTTGGTAAATGACAAATCAACAATCAAATTTTTCGTCTCAACATTCAATTTACAATCTATGAGCTGCCGCCTCGGCAGGTCTCCACACCTGGCTGTGAAAATCCAGTCCAACATGGGCCTCCCACAGAGATAATTTATCGACATTCCTGTAGGCTTATTAAAACGCTAGTGACGTAACCAGAAGTTGGAGAGGGGGAAATCGGTCCCCTCCCACCAACAAAAAAAATCGGGAAGGGGGGAAAGAAAAAATGGGAATTGAGAGAAAGGAAGAGAAAAGAGAATGAAAAAAAGGGGAGGAGAAGGGGAAAAGAAGAGGCAAGAGGGAAGAAGAGAAAAAAAAGAAAGATGGAAGAAGAGAAAGGGGAAGGGCGCGGTTACCATACACAAACAATACTAATGGCACCAAACCTTTTATTAGCGATTTTCAAAACGAGGGGAATACACAGATTTCAATAGAATTTAAGGTTTAACTTGACCCATTCCTTTCTCATACTCAACGCCTTAGGTCCAAAGATACCCAAGACCTTTCTTTTCGTGACTTAGTTTGAAAGTGGCGTATGTTATTGAAATAATTAATTACAACCGGACATCTAAGTAGACTGACCAGTATTACATTGTTAGGGTTCTGCTTAAGGAGCAATGTAATAACAAGTGTAAATTGCATTTTATTCAGTTCTTCAGGCCGAATGTGTGAGTTTCTTTATGCATGGGAAAATGGTTTGGCACTTTATGCAAAATCTTCCGTGCTTGGCAGGATTTCGCCGTGTGCCGATTTCTCACCAGGAAGCTGTGAACCCTTGCAATTTCCATGATTAGCAGGCTACCAATACCAAGATCTTCTGAGGAAAACCTTACGTTAAGGGTACCAGTCGCATGATATCGAAGTATAATGTGAGTTTCTTGATGGTATTTGTACATGAGAGTATAGGCAGTATACCTAGAAGTGTGACACTTGTAATTCTTAAACTATAGTTTTTCATGCAGTATGATAAACAAGTCCTTGTCTTAATGTCATCTCACCATTCACAACTTTGACGATATAGCAGACCTTGTCAGGTCGTAGGTATACAGTGCGCCGATTTCCTTGCTGAAACAACTCCCTACTTGCCATCCCGAGCAAGAAAACTGGGAACGCTTGTCTTGGAGGACGTGATAAACAAACACTAAAGTCTAAAAGCCTCTTGCCCTGCACCACTAAGGAGCTGGATGGTGTGTGAGGAATGAAAAAGAAAAAACATAAAAACGCTTGAAAGGCCCATCAAGCATAGAAAAAGTGGAAAAATTCGGTATGTACAGCTCACCTTGAATAAGCTTGAGGAAATAGGAAACTACTCTTCTGACGAGAAAAAGACCATCAAAAATAGCTTATTCGCAGTGATGGTATATGAGTTTTGTCCAGAATAGTATCCCCATTGCCTCCACTATTGGGTGATGTTGCTAAATTAGTATTGGACCGAACATGCCACTTTGCAGAAGATTCAGTAACACATAGTATGCGACTGGATTGATGCGCCTTCATTCATGGAAGATCTGTCAAGGGCATCCCGGGGAGAGGACACACGAGGGTGCAGGCAAAATAGGCCTTCAGATTTCCACAAGTTGTTAGTTATCAGATGTCCTTCAAGACAACCTGTCTCAGTTTTCTTGGTCGAAAGACAAGCGGATGAGTGTTTTAAACACTAGCAAAATAACCACTTATACCTAGCCCTACGAGGTCTGACTATATTATACGAAAGTGTGAAGGGAGTTGTTAAAGACTTGAGAGATGGACCATCATGAAGTGACACAAGCACCCGTTCCATGTGTGGAAAACTCAATACTGAGAATGCCAAAAGCAACCAGTAATACATATCTTCTTCTTGCGTTGAGGCAAGCAGCTAAATATGTTTGTAAGCGTTGAGCAATTACTCACTGTTGATTGGTTAAGGGTTTGAGAAATCTGTGTCCACCGGTGGACGAAAGTAGGGCACTCTTTGACGAATGTGATCCGCAGTCTGGGATGGAGAAACCAATTGGCAGGCTGGCGATGGCCGCCAGCCCCAATCGGTGCAATATTGCTTTGAAGTGACCGACTCTGAGCGAATCCGGTTTAAGGCCCATTCCTTGCGGGGAGATTGCTGCCATGCAGGTGTAGTTTCTGTCTTAGGTGTAATTCATACTGATACTGCATAAGCTCAATTACAGCAATGTCGATTAACGGAGGAAACAGCATCGACGAACACCAGATGTAGGCCTACTATTTGACATGTACAATGATGTGATGTAGAAATATTAATTGCTAATCATATGGATTTTGAATCGGAGTAGAAAAATGGATGGGAAGTTGGCCGAAGACGACAACCAGAATTATCAATATGTGGTTCCATGGATCAATGTACACTCACGATGTTCAGTACATGCCGATTGATCTTCAAGAAGGATCCTTCATTTTTACTATGAAGATAGTAAGATGGGACGAAAGGACCAGTCTGGACAGATCCAGTCTGCAGTCTGGGACCTAAATATGTTACTGATGCGGCTATGGGATATTAAATAAGTAAGTGAAGCTAGCTAACTGTAGTACAGTGAGTCCAGAGGGTGTTTGAATCAATCCCCACAATGCCATGCAATGTGCCTGTACTAAAAATCATGTCAGTACTTAAGGATAGAGAGTGTTCCAAAAGTTTAAGAACCATAAGACATTTCATGATCATGCGAAAATTCTAAGTACAAAGCTAAGTGTAAAGTTCAGGGCTATTATGTGTTAAGAATGGATTTTTGTGGGACCCTATTCAGTAAATTCCCCAACTGTGCATGTGGTATTGACGCAATACACCCTCTGAGTGATGTCATTCTGGATAATATGTGACTATTGCCTGCTGACTCTAGGGTACCCGGGGAACATGAACATAGGGACGTGTTACGAGTATGTGTGGCCCTTAGGACCCCAAATTTCGTGCCCCTTCAGCAGTTCCTAAGACCCCGTCCGGTTGGTTTTGAAGCATAATTCTTTCTTAAGGTTCCTCTTTTGGGAAGAATGTTTGCATTCTGCAGCTAAAATGTGCCGGAATTTTAGTTCCAAAACTTGCAAATTTCCTCAAACTCATTTCCCAAAGGCTTGCTTTGAGAGGACAAAATCAGTTCCCAAACCCCAAGTTTGGAAGTCGGGGGGGGCCTGCAATTGCCTTACCAAAAAAAAAACAAACAAACAGAACACAACAAACAAAGGATACTTCCGGTGATTACCTATGATCTGCAACCATTCTGTGAAACCCTATGGTATATGATTGTTGTTCACGCAGAGAACTTTGTCCTTCAAAACAGAGCCCTTATCTCTTCAGACACCTTTCAGAGCATATTTGGCCTTTGTATAGACACATTAATCGTTTTAGGGGTTGTTAATTTTCTTGGCGGTTAAGCGAAGACGGCACTTCATAGAGCCTTCTTCAAAATTTTAGAAACCATTTGCAGACCATTTTATGGTTCTACTGAGGCCAAAAAGGTTCTGAAGGATGCCCGAAGAACCATTTTTTCAATTTAAGAAACGTACTTAAATACCATATTAACTTGAATGATTAGATTTACAACTTTTTTCCGAAGGGTGCATATAACGATCTTATTGTTGTCAGGGGCAACAGCCAAAAAGTAGCAAAAATTAGTTAAAATACGGAAATTGAGTTGGTCAATTTAAAAACCATTATGCCCCAAATACTTTAGAAAGGGAAAAAACCCATTTTCTTTTCAGGTGTAAGTAGCATATATATGGGGTCAAATTGGGAAAAATGAAGGAAAAATATTGATAGGTTCATGGACAAATTTTCACTTATATTCAGCCGGCGGTTAAGGCAAAAAATAGCAAAAAGTTGAAAAAAAAAATCATCACTTTTGGGTCTATAACTAGTACTCCTTCAATTTAATAGCGCAAATTTGATATCAGCGAATTAGATAATTGTATTCTCTTTTAAAAATGATACACAATTTGTTATGGTTTAATCTTTATATGTGATCAGTAGAGCTTAGAAAGCTAGTATTGGTGAAGAAAAAAGGAACATGCAAATTAGAGGTCATTGACATCTTACAGTCACGCTCCACCCGCTCGCGAACTAAGACTTTGCTTTTCAGATGGCCCAAGGTTGGCCTATACAAATATCAAAACAAAGACACCTGGTTAAAAATAAAAAAATCCGGATTGAATTGTGGTCCCATCTCCCGGTGTTCGATTAATGCTCTGCTGCATAATCACTACAATACTGTCGTGTGATTTCTTGTCTCTACTATATTATCGATATATTATATATATACTATATATATATATATAGTATATATATATGTATATATATATATTATTATATTATATATATAATACTATATGAGTCGAAGGTCTGCGTAGAACTGGTTAATTATATGTAGTCGAAGAGAGAGGCTGGTTGATATACACAGTTGCACTGTTTGAGTAAATATCAGAGACACAACGTTTCGGGTCTAGAACCCTTTAACAAGTGTGATGCCAAAAAAACAAGAAAAGTACAAATATAAGAGGAAACACACTGGACATTACATAATAAAGGAATGGGAAAACAGGCATAAAGGGTCGAGAGGTCCAGGACAATTAAAAAACACTTGACCAAAAAACCACTCTATAAACAAAAACAAACGGAGAATAGACCAGGCCAAATGGACAATGAAACCATCCAATTGTGCCTGATCAGACATTGTTTATAAAATTTTGAAATGTGTGAAAAATGTGAAAAGCCTGGAGATATATAGTTCATAGGCTACAGGTCTACCAATGAAATGACAATAGTCCACCAGCTAAAGAACATGGAAAATAATTAATACTGAAAGTTTCCAAATTTGTTAAGTCCCCTTAGGACTAATGGTACCAAGTTCCATTAAATAAGTCAGCAAAAATACGATCGTGTTACGCACCTGGCGTTTATTGCCACCTGTAACTCTGATGTCATCAATGGAACAAATATTAGGAGGGTTAAAATGACGGGCTACTGGGAACCCTTCAAAGTTGCAGCGAATGGAGCGCAAATGTTCAGTGAAGCGATCTGCTAATCGTCGAACTGTCTCACCTACATAAAGAATGTTACAGCGTGTGCAGATAATAACACTAGGCATCGATTGTTCTTTAGAAAGCACGAGTATATCATGCGGTGACTACTTGCATTGTCCATGTAACCTTTGACCCCAATCTATGTACACATTATAAGGGTTGGGTCAGCAATTCTTCTGACCAAGTCCGGTGATTCCAGCAATTGATATCTGGTGTGAGGTCTTTCAATATTTTCAAAGAGTGCCCCTTTATTCGACCCCTGTGAGGACCTTGGGGCCAAATCTGTGAACACCACATTGGGCCTTGCTTTTGGGTCATGGTTCTTCTGTACGAAATCTCGTGGATCATAGCAATTGATTGGTGACAGAAACATAATTGGGAATTATAAACCTGCAACTGACCGTAATGACCCTGTGTGACCTTAGACCCAATCCGTGACCGCCCCATATGTTCTTGGGTCAACGGTTCTTTCTGACCAAGTCTAGTGAGTATAGCAATTGATTGTGGTCAGAAACAACAAACTAGAGTAAGAGCGACATGACAGGTAATGACCCCTGCGTGACCTTTGACCCCCAATCTGTTAACACACCATATGGGCCTTGTGTCGGCGGTTCTTCTGACGCAAGTCTAGATGATTGCAGCAATTGACCTTGTGGTCAGAAACAGCAAAGGAGGGTTAAGCGCGATATTACCTGTAAGGCCCCCTGCGTGACCTTTGACCCTAATCTGTAACACCCATATGGGGCTTGGGTCAGCGGTTCTTCTGAGGAATTGAATTTTGGCGAAACCAGCAAAAAGAGGGTTAGAGCGACTTGACCTGTAATGACCTCTGCGTGACCTTGGACCCCAATGTGTACACGTCATATGGCCCTTGTGTCAGCGGTTTCTTCTAACCAAGTCTCTATTTAAGGAATGATTTGTGGCAGAAACAGCAAAGGAGGGTAAGAGCGACTGACCTGTAATGACCCTGCGGTGACCTTTGACCCCAATTGGTGACACTGTTGACCAGGTTATCTGATGAAGTTTAGTTCAGGATCAAGGCGAACTGTTGTATACCAGTAGCAGTTTGAATATTAAGAGGGGTTATAGAGACTGCCCTTTTTTGACCCTAAATTACCTTGGATTCAAATTGTGAACGCCATATGGCCATGCATCTGGCAATCATGTGCCCGAGTGGTTCGTTAGCACATGCGAACTGTGGGAGAAGTAGGGAAAAGGGTGTTAGCGCGACACTGACCCCTAAATGACTTTTGGATTCAAAATCTGTGAACCGCCCATATGGCACAGGCCTCTGGCAATCACTGTGACCGATTGGCATCGATAGCACATGCGAACTGTGTGAGAAGTAGTGGGGGAAGTAGGGGAAAAGGGTGTTTCCGACAAACAAAAAAAATGACCGCTATTGACCCTACGTGACCCCTATGGTCAAACTGTTAACAACCTATATGAACCTTGGGGTCTGGGGTTCTTGTGGCCAATTATCGTGCAATCGACCAAGCATCTGGCTCGAAGTAGCAATTTTGAACAAGACAAATAACAAAGAAGAAGAAAGAAAGAAATCGACAGAAGGCAATATAGCATGCGGCTGCACCGCATTATAAACTAGGCTTCGATTGTGCTTTAGAAACCACGAGTATATCATGCGATGGTGACTACTTGAACTGTCCATGTGACCTTGACCCAATCTATGTAAACATTATAAGGGTTGGGTCTGCACTTCTGTGGGAGCAAGTCCGGTGATATAGCAATATCTGGTGTACGGTATTTCAATATTTTCAAAGAATGCCCCTTTAAAAGACCACGGACCTTGGCCCAAATCTGGAACAACCACATGGGCCTTGGGTCAGTGGGTCTTTGGACCAAGTATAGTGAGTATAGCAATGATTTGTGCAGAAAGACAAGAAGAGAAGAAGAACAACAAAAACATGAGGGTATAAGAGCAACATGACCGTACTGACCCCTGCGTGACCTCTTGACCCCATTCTGTAAGCACCCCAAATGAGGGCTTGCGTCAGCGGTTCTTCGACCAAGTCTAGTGATTATAGCAATTGATTTGTGGCAGAAGAAGAAGAAGGAAGAAGAAACGGCCACCAAAAAAAAAAGAGGGTAACGCGGCATTGACCTGTAATGACCTTGCGGACCTTTGACCAAAATCTGTTGTAAACCCCATATGGGCCTTGGAGTGATCAGCGGTTCTTCTGAACAAGTTTAGTGATTATAGCAATTGATTTGTGGCAGAAAGAATAGCAAAAGGTGCGTAGAAACGACTTGGCCTTAATTACCCCTATGCTGACCTTGACCCAATCTGTGTAAAACACTTCATTATGGGCCTTGGTGTAAGCGGCTATTCTGACCAAGTCTAGTGATATAGCAATTGATTGTGGCAGGAATAGAAAAAGGGGAAACAGCAAAAAGGAGGGTAAGAGCGGACTGACCTCGAAGGACCCCTGTGGGGGGGGAACCTTTTTTTTTGACCCCAATCTGTCAACACCTGTGTGGCACTTGGGTCAGGGGGTTATTATTGAAGAAAGTCTGGTCAGGAACTCACGTTAACTTTGTGAACAATAGTAGCATTTTGACAGGTTAAGAGGGAATTTATTAGAGAGACTGCCCTTTTTGGGCCCTAAATGACTTTGGATTCATAATCGTGTGAACAAGCCATATGGCCATGCATCCTGGCAATCACTGTGTGACGAATGGCATCGATAGCAGATGCGAACTGTGGGAGAAGAAGTAAAAAGGGGTTAGCGCGGACAATGACGCTATTGACCCTATGGGACCCATATGGGTCAAAACTGTGAACACCCCTATTTGAACTTGGGTCAGGGGTTCCTGTGGCAATTCTCGTTTTACAATCGGACCAAGCATCTGGCACTAGTAGCTTTTAGAAGCAAGGACGAAAAAAGAAAGAACGAAAAAGAAAGAAAGAAACAGAAAGAAAGAAGAAGAAAGAGAAAGAAAGAGGAAAAAGAAAGAAATCGAGAGAAGGCCCATATTATCATGCGGCGCACCACCTGATATAACTAAACAGGCACAAGCACAATATATGCGCATGTTAACCCATGCCATAGAACTAAACAGCACAAGCACAATATATCGCATGTTAACACATGCGATATAAGAAATCTCTAAAATACAGGACCTAGCCGTGCTTCGCACACGGCTAGTAAGAAAGAAAGAAATCGAGAGAAGGCTAGTTATATCATGCGGCTGCCACCCGCATGATTAAAGAAAGAAATAGAAATGACGAGAAGACAATATATCAGGCGGATGACACCGCAAGATATAACAGAGGAAATTGTGCTCGAAGAGCACGAACCTAGCCGTGGGGAGAAAATGATCACTTGCTGACTAGGCGAAACATCTGCTTAAATGTCATGTTAAGGGACACTTTGTCTGAAATAACCACTTGCTGATCACTGATCAAAAATTTTGTGTACACCCTATGTGCATTGACCATTTTACATTAAGACTGGAAGTTCCCTTTAATGACCTTTGAGCCCATGCTGAGCACAATTTTGGTGAAGGGTCTCAAGCTGCTTGATATGCATGAGTCACGTGACCATGGTACCTTGTAAATGACAAATATAATTTTTGAAGATTTTTTACATTAAGATCGGAAGTTCCCTTTAATGACCTTTGACCTGCATGTTGAGCACAAATTCGGTGAAGGGTCTTAAGCTGCTTCATATGCATGAGTCACGTGACCATGGTACCTTGTAAATGACATATATGAATTTTTGAAGATTTTTCACATTAAGACCGGAAGTTCCCCCTTAATGACCTTTGACCTCCATGTTGAGCACAACTATGGTGAAGGGTCTCAAGCTGCTTCATATGCATAAGTCACGTGACCATGCTACCTTGCATATAGCAAATATGAAATTTTGAATTCAGACCGGAAGTGTCCCCTTAATGACCCCTTAATGACCTTTGATCAAAATTCTGTGTACACCCCATAGGGGCCTTGGGTCAGCGGTTCTTCTGAACAAGTCTGGAGATTATAGTAATTGATTTGTGGAACAAGAAGGAATTTATAGAGTTCCGAGGAATGCCCCTTTAATCAGCCCACGTGACCTTTGACCCCAATCTGGGTACATCCTGTAGAGGGCTTGGGTCAGTGGTTCTTCTGACCAATTTTCGTGGCAATCAAGTAAACCGTTTGGCACTAGTAGCATTTTGAAGAAAGTGGGAAACAACGAGAAGAAAGAACTCGCCCGAATATAAGACCTAGCCGTGCTACGCACACGGCTAGGTAAAGAAGAAAGAAATCGAGAGAAGGCAATATATCATGCGGCTGCACCGCATGATATAATAAACAACATTAGTAGAAACGCAGGTAAAGTGATCTTGAATGATAAAATGACCAGACGGACCCTCTATCCGGAGATAAGTCGCATTGGTGACAAAAGAGCAAGTGTTACATCGTATATGTGCCTGCAAGAGCACTCTCTTGGTCCACAGGTTTGGGATGGGAAGCTCTCACTAAATGTCCCGAAAGATTCCGGTCTCTTCTGAAAGCTGTAACAGGAGGACTTTGAAAGACATGCTGGGTGGATGGATCACGTTGCAAAATCTTATAGTTTTTGAAAATAATGTTCCGGATGGCGACGTGGCGAGGATGGTAAGTAAGCACGAGTGGGGTGCGGCCGGTGTCATCATCGATGGATTGATGGAGTGCATCATCACGTTGAACTTTGTTGATCCGCGTAATAGCAGACTGCGTGATTTGATCTGGATAACCGCGATCCTGAAGAAAACCGATCGATACATATAGATAGGACCTAACTCCAGTTGCCATATACGTATATATGTATCTGTACCTAACTCCGTACTAGGAAATGTTCCACGTTGAGGGAACCTGACGATTGAGATTTTCGAGTAGGGCGCCCACTACCCGACCTTAGTCAAATTTGGTATCTGCACTTAGTCGTTTTTTGAACGAGCATTCAGCGAGACCGCTCCTCGTAAGTCCACCGGCACGTCCAGTTGCAGACCAAGGAAGCGGTACGCTCTGGAATAGTTCATTTTTGAAATGGCTACGTGCATTTCACCCAGGTTCGCTAGTAGATCTAGGGGGATTTTCAGATGACCAATTGAAGTGGTCCGCTAATGGAAAAATCTCGCTTGTCGTGGCCCGGCTACGTGACTTTTTCAAAACCAAGCGTTGGGTTCTAATCTAGAGCGATTTACCGCTGACCAAGGAACGTCCGCTCTGGACTTAGTTCATTTTTTTAAAAGTCAACATTCCGTGGCCCTGCTAGGTGATTTTTCACCGACATATCTAGGTCGACTTTTTCCGTGAAACAGGAACGGACATTTCAACCCAAGGTTCGCTTAGTAGAATCTAGGGGGATTTTCAGCAGACCAATGAGTATTCCGCTAATGGAAAACTCTTCTCTGGCCGGTGGCCCTGCTACGTGACTTTCACCAATAGTTGGTTCATAATCCTAGAGCGATTTACCGCTGACCAGGGAAACGGTCCGCTCTGGACTTCGTTCTTTTGAAAAGTCACAGCCGTGCCCGGCTAGGTGACTTTTCACCGAAAGATCCTGGTTTTGCAATCCATCTCTTTGGGTCGGTAGTCGGTTTCGCACAAGAGATGCTACCAGACAAGACTTCAAAAACTGCGCGTTTTCCCATCGGGCCTTGCAAATCATCGGGTTTCGTAACCCGGATGGTTTCACCAAAATCCTTGGCGTTCGCGCAGGGAATAAGACCCAGAACAAGATGGATACCAAACCACGCGCGGATTTCGGCGGCCGAAATCTTTCTCACCCTCTTGCTCTCTCAACGGATTTTGTCCAGTCGGCGAGTTCAGTTTCATGGTTTGTTCCATTGGAACCGTCTTGCAAACTAATGCTGACCCTGGATTATAACGACTACTTAAAAGTTACTGTTTAATAACTTGAGTCTGTTTATTAGTGGTGTGGTTTGGTATTTTGTAATGTTGAGTTTCTTGGTATTGGCTATGGTTGTGTTTTGAGGATTTTTTGATCGCTAGTTGGTGTTTGCTGCTTACATGTTGTTCTGTTTTTAGATGTTGAAGTAGTTGTTGGCGTAGTGTGTTTGTTCTTGGGCATTCAGTGAGATCGTGAACATGTTGACATTGTATCTCTTGATCGCAGTAGGGCTCATGTATATAATTGATCGATATTTTTTCTGGTCCTTTTTAGCTTTGTTCTCATTCTGTTGATAGCGATTTGAGTTCGGTCTTGGTAATTTATTGAGTGCATTGGTTGCTTGCAGTGTGTTTTGTTATGGAAGTCTCCAAAGTACTGACTTTTTGACTGTTGTTGATTGAATTTGCCATCTGTGATGGTGCTGTTTGTTGGTAAGTGTTCTTGGTTGACGCCGGCCGACTGGGTGTATGATTATGTCAGTTTCTGGTTTCGTAGTGGCTTTGGCTGCGACGTCCGCTTCTTCGTTACCCCCGAATGCCGATGTGACTGGGGATCCAGTTGATGATGAAATTTTTGTTGCGTCTTTTATGTTTGTTTTGGGGGAAATGTCTTTATTCCAATCCTGAGTTTTCCCGAGTGGGTTGCTGATGTTTTTCGATTGCACCTATCTGTTTGTGGTGATGACATGTTTGTTACCGCTGTGATTTTGCGTCGCGGACTGCATCGCGAATGGCCATTCTTTTGTAACGTGGAGCAGCTATCATATGTTCTGAATGATTTTTGGGTAATGTTGTGCTACAAAGGCAAATCCACAATTGGCGTCTTCGTTGACCGAGCCGTCAGTGTAGTAACAAGTGATCATAGTTTGTTGACTCTGCATCTTCGATGCTTTTGTATGCCGATTCTTCTACTAGTGTGGGTGGAGCTGAGGTTTTGTTATCATATGGACGATGAATGCGAGTGTCCGCGACCGGTTGGACCATGGATCAGAGCTGCTGAATAGTTTCGTGGGACTGGAGGTTTGCGCGTCCTTGGCTGTGAAGTCCAGGCGTCTGCAGTTTGGAGGAGCCATGTGTTGTCGGTAAAGACTTCCCTTTAATTTTGTTAGGCTTTTTCGAGATTTGGCCGTTTAGAGGCCGTGGTATTCAGTGTTGCGGAGAACTTTGTCGGCAAAGATAATAGTCTCTTCATGTCGGAACTGGTAGTGGCATACTTACTTTCTGCTTCGAGCTGACAGGTTTTGACGTTTGGCCCAGCGAGGAGCGCCTAAAAAATTGTGCTGAATAGCTTGGTTCTAAGTGTTTCGAGCTGTTTTACGGGCCGTTGTTGTTGCGAATGCGACGACTACACAGCCATAGTCTAAATTCGACGAACGGTGGCCTTGATAAATTTTTTGCGGATTACTTGTAGAGTTTGGCTCCTCCGGGAAACCGCGTTATGGATCTCATGGGCTTTAGACGACTTTTGACCCTTTGACAGTATATCGGATGTGTTGTGAGAAGTTGAGATTTTTATCATGATCACACCAAGATAACTTATATTCGAACCCATTATGCCTGATCGCACAAGGTGAAGTTGGAAATTTGGGGTACCTTTTTGGAAGCTCATAGTCTTTGTTTTGGTTACATAAAATTTAAGACCTATCTCAGCCGTGATATGACTGAGTGAGTCGAGAGTTTTCTGGGGCAGCTGCTCGAAATCCTTGGTGGAGACATGACTAAATCATCAGCGTAAGCAAACATGAGGGTCATAGGTGCGAGCTTGGTTGACCGTATAATTCATCGATTAGAAAATTTAACATTGTTGGAGCTAAGAGGGCTGGCCTTGTTGGAGTGCCGTTTTTCAAAACTGTGAAAATTAGATGAGCGCCTTGGAACTGGACTTTACCTTGTCTGTTTGTCAGGAAGTCCTTGCACCATCCAATTAGCTTGCCGCCGAGCCAGTCTGTTGACCATGGCTTTGTGATTGGCATCTTTTTTGGCGCGTTGGCATGCCTTTTTCGAGGTCCAGAAAAAACCGGCTGGTGATTTTGCGACGTGATTTGGAGTTCTTTGCGCTGGAATTTCGTGTGATTATAGGCCGCGATTGCTCCTTTTGCCCAACCCAGGAGGCTGGGTGAAAACGGTCTGGCCTGTAAATACTATTGAATCGCCGTAGAACCATAGACCTCCATAATTTTGCTGAGTCTGAAAGAATCTAGCTCGGTCTGAAAGCGCTTGATCTGTTTTTTCCGGATGCTGCGAGGTTGGCTTTTTCCACATTTCCGGAAGTTTCATGTCGTCCCATGACTGATTAATTACATTAAATGAAAGTTTTTAGAACATCTGGGGCGGTGTTCCGAACCATTGAAAACGACATTTGAATCATCGCCGGGAGTGGTGTCGTGTCTATGTTTAGTTTGCTGTGTTGCTTCATTTATGGTGAATGGATTGTCCTGTGGGGTGTTCTTGGTGTTCTGCGTCTGTTGCCGGTTTGTGTCGAGTGTCTGCTAGGGTTTGAAGTTTTTGGCGATGTTTGTCTGAAGGTTGTTGGGCTCTGGAGCGTCTGGCCGAACGTTTACATAATTCTTCGCTTTTTTGTTGGGTTTGGTTGTCGAGTGGTAGAAATCCTGAACCGCCGATCATTTTAACACTTTGCCACATGACTTTGCTTTTTGTTTGTTCGTTTAGTGTTTCCTGTCCACTTGACCCAAGATTGTGTTTTTGCTCTTGACATGTTTTGCGATGTATGCTACTAATGGCTTTCTGAAAGTTTGAGCTTTAGCGGTTCTGTTGGTGATTTTCTTCTGTGGTGTTTGAGTCGAATAATTTACCTCGTTCTTTGTTATTTTATTGCATCAGTGTAGTACCACGCATTTCGACGTCTCAGGACCAGGTGCGCTTCGGGGTATTGCTTTAGTTGCTGCGTTGTGAATGGTATTGGTGATGTAATTCAGAGTCGAGAGTCTTTTCTTGAAGTTTTGTTGTCTGTTGTCGTGGTTGTTTTGTCATTTTTCTTTGATTTTTTGCTTGAATGTAGACCAGTCAGCTTTGTCGAGTCGCCATCGTGCACGGTGAGCTTCTGGTGGCGGAAGTGGCGTGTTGCGGATGATTGGTTTGTATTGCTAATGATCACTACCTAAATGGTGGTGTGTATCGCCATTCCTTTTGCTGCGATATTGTTTGATGCTATTGTGATGTCATTTCCTGTACCGCTATGTGTATTGGTTCACTGTGTTGAGTATTGTGGTGTCCGAGTGTAGCGTTTCAATTTGGGTCAGAAGAGATTCACCTAGAAACGATCTTGTGGTGGGCCCCCAATGAGAGTGAAGAGCGTTGAAATCACCGCAGAGGATTTCCGGTTCCGAATGTGTCGATGGCCTTGTTTGGTCTGGTTTTCCGTCCAAGGAGTAGATTTGTGAATAATGGATTGGGATGATTTTGGGTGTACTCTACGCTTGATGTGTTCGCATTGGAACCAAATTGAAAACTTGAACTGACGTTTTGGTTTGGTAGTTGGATGGTGTTGTGAGGAATGTATGAGTGTCTTTTGTTTTGGTGCTGATTTGTCTGTTGTTGAAGATTTGTACTAGTGACTTGCATGCTGGTAGAATTTGTTTGAATATCTCTTTGTCGTCCCTGTTCGTTGGTGTTGACTGTGTTTGTGTGGTGTTGGTTAGGGTTTGTTGCCCGTGGCGTCACCAACCGTCAGCCACTGCCTCATGATCGTTACCGAGCTTTGCCAAAAACGCGAACAAATATGGCACGCCATGGTGGTTATGACAATGGTTCCCCATCATATGGTGGTTCTATCCCAATGGATATGTATTTGTGATACATGATTGGCCGCAAAACGTATTACAACAGGGGTCCACATCTATGTTCGCTCTCGCGTGCCATATTTGTCGGCGTTTTTGGTAACGATCATTAACGGTCAGAATAGACAGCTTGAGTGAGCCAACGGTGGTTTGGTTGTTGGTGTTTGTTTGTGTGCTGTTGGTTGTGTGTTTGTTGTTGGTGTTTGGTTTGTGTGCTGTGGTTTGTGTGTTTGTTTCGGTTAGACGTTCTACCACACGCTGGTCGTGATTCGGTGGTTTGTTTACGGTGGGATGTCTTTGTTGTTGTGTTTGTTGGTCGTGTGTGGTTTGTTGCATGGATTGTGTTGGTTTGGTCGTTGCAATGTGTTTGTGTTGGGGTTTGGGACGCTGCGAGATCGACTTTTGCTTCATTGCTTCTACTCGTTTGCGACGTACTGGACATGTGGCAGAAGCTGCAACGTTCTTTTCTTCCTGGCAGGACTGTTTCTTCTTTTCTCGCTCTCCGGGGTGCCTCGTTTCTGGATGACGACCTTTGTTTCGTGGTTGGCTGCGCAGATTCCGCATTTCTGAAATCTGGCATGGCAATCCCTGGCAAAGTGGCCTGGTCCCGCTGACAACCGGTAACACCTGGCAGGCGCTGGGATCCAAGGCTGGATCTCGATGGTTCCCAAAAATGTGGTTTTGACTTTTTTGGTATGTGTCCGGTTTGCCCATGTGATGCGCATGGATGTTGTGCTGTATGTTGCGCGTGTTTGTGGGTCGTGCCTTTGTGAGACGCTCCGCTTTCGTGACCTCTGGAATGATTCTATTGTGTCTTGTTCTGTGATGTTGTTTGGGCACCCTGTACAGTACTGCTTGACGTAGTCTGTCAGACTCTGTAGCTGGAATGGTCTTGTACCTGGTGCTGTCATGTTTTGAAGTGTTTTTGCTTGTTGCTTTGTCTTTTGGGCGTATGCGGCGCTGCCCGTTATTGTCCTGATTAACTTCCATTGAGATTCGGGTGCGATTTCTCGAAAATCACAAGTGCTAGTGTCTCTGCGGTTATCTGTTCGTTTAGTATGATCTTGTATGTGTTCCACTTTTCCTGTGTTGTAATGGTGTTGTGTGTTTTTTATGCGTTTTGCTGGTGTGCTGTGATGGATGGCTCCAGTGTTTGATGTGAATGAAGTGTTGCTGCTGGCGTTGCTGAGGTTGAAGATCTTCTCTAGCGTGCTCGTTGACCTGTCGGCGATTCCTGGAATAGATTAAGAGAGAAAAACTTCGCAAAATAGTCCATGGGACGCGTCTGTTGTCAAGTCAAAGGTCGGTCCACTCGCAGTGTCCGCTAACACGTGGTCGTGCAACGGGGGTCAAATGTGGCTTCAGCCGAGATCGTCCGTATAAAGGGTCCAGCAGGTCCAATCGGTCATTCCTCGCTTCGGGTCATTTTCTGCCCCGTCTATGTACTCGGCTCCCTTCTGTCGCGGTGGGCCCTAGCGTGCCGCGGGATCATCAGATATAAATCCTTCTGATCCTACATGCTCGTCAATGTGCAGAGGTGCTAAAGTCGGTGCCAGGCGTGAGTCCCGCGTCAACGCAGCTTCATCAACATGTCGCAGCACCATGGTCACGGGCGCGACTATCCTGGGGATGACCACGGAGTTTGCTCCGATCTTGGCAGGATCGCCTTGCCCGGATGAGCTTGATGCTATTCCCCCGGCTCCTTTAGCCTCCTTTGGCTTTGGTTTCGGCACAGCTGTCGAGGGAAGAGCGCCGGCTCCACTGATGAGTTGATCGTCGGATGGTCTGCCTGCGCGATTTTGCCCTATACCCCTTCATGTCGCGCAGCTTTCCCTGGCGCGGTCGGCTGTCATTGCTGCCACTACTCTCCCCGTTATCCACCCACGGCCTTCTTAGGCTTATTTTTAGGCTTTCCTTATTTCTCTCTCTTTTCCCAAATACCACCGATCCATGCCAGCTGTTTCTCGGTGGCGGACTCCGAACTTTCCGAACTTGATTTCATGATGTCCATTGCTAGACTTAGAACAGATCGCGGGCGATCGCTCCTTTTATACCCTAGGCAGTTTCCCGCCACGAATCATCACGTGTCGCGTATCACGTGACGGTATCACGTGAAGTTATCACGTGAGAAAAGGTATGCGAAAAAGAACAAAAATTGACTTACCTTGAGTGGGATTCGAACCTGGAAATCCGGAATCCTAGCGGGTTGGTGTTGCGTCTGGTCTTCGGTCCATCGCCCTATCCACTGCGCCATCTGATACTTACCTGAAAACTGATCGCATTTTTATAATTTTATACCTTGGAATGAAAGGAATGGTCACGTGGTGGAACCTGATCGGTCACGTGATGGAAACGGATCTTTTCACAGTCCAAATTTTCTTCCAAAGTGACTATTTCCGGTGAAATTCGCATACGGCCGGCCTTTCACTAAAATCCAATTTTTAAGATTTGACAAAATATCTATATTTGAAAAATGGAAAAAGGTCCGGTTTCGAAAAATTGACTAAGTCCACATTTGAAAAAAATGACTAAGTCCAGAGCGGACCACTGCCTCGGTCTTTAGCGGGAAATTGGCCCTAAATCCAAAAGCCATAGTTAAGGGTGATAAAAAAACTAAGTCCAGAGCGGCCGGCTTCCTTGATTTTTAGCCGGAAATCGCCGCTACATGCGTGTAACTGGTCCGTTCCGGACTTGTCAATTTTTCAAAGTCCCACTGCCGTGGCCCGACCACGTAGCTGTATGGCTCTGAAATCTGGACCATCAAAAAGAATGACATGAAGAAGTTGCGAGCATTTGAGATGCGATGCTACAGAAAAATCCTTAATATCAGCTGGAAGGATAAGATCCGGAATGAAGAAGTTCTGTCAAGAATCTCCTCCTGCCACTTTTAACCAAAAGGATCCTAGCTCGTATCACTGCCTCGCAGCTGACATGGTTTGGTCACTTGTGCAGAATGAACAACATCCGCCTACCCAAACGCATTTTTATGGAAACTGTCGCAGGCAAATAAAAAGACAGGAAGACAAGGAAGAGATGGGAGATGACATCATGTGGGCCCCCTTCCCAAAAGGCAGATTTGGAAGCGCAGATAGGAATAGATGGTCAAATTTGTTCGAGGAGCCAACGTCCGATGGGACATGGTGCATAGATAGATAGATAGATAGTATACGTTTCTGCGTCGCGGCCACTTAGCCATCCGAACACCACATTCCACTGAACCACATCATAACTTAACCACAACCGACCGGCATGGGACTGCGATCAGAAACCGGGCAGGCCCGGCACTCTTTCATACATGATGTTTTTTCCCTTTAAAACCCTATTTTAAGTTGGTTTTGCGGAAACCGGCAGGTGGCCAACATTTTTTTAGAAAGCTCCGGGTGATTCCCGGGCGACAGAAGTGGTGGCGAATACCGCACGATCCAAACGAGCCGGCCCACGGCAGCGAACCTTTTCAAAAAGAAGGACCACGGCACTTTCCGCTCACCAAGGAAGCGCTCCGCTCTGGACTTAGTTCATTTTTGAAAAGTCAAAATGCCGTGGCCCGGCTACGTGAATGCCGTGAATGCCGGCTAGGTGACTTTTCACCCAAAGATCTAAGGCGACTTTCGGCTGAAGAAGGAAGCGGTCCGCTCTGGACTTTGTTCATTTTTGAAATGTCTACATGCCGTGGCCCGGCTTGGTGACTTTTCACGTGGCAGGGCCACGGCATGTAAACAGCGTAGTTTTCACCAAAAGCTACCAGTAATCTACTCCAGAACTAGAAATCACTAAGTTACCCTTTCAAGTGGCCGGGCCACGGCAGCAAAATTTAGCCGGGCCACAACGGAAAATGAGGTTAAGTCAGTTGAGGTTAAGTACTGGGCCATCGCTATGAAGTTGCTCTAAGGATAGCATGGCCGCGACCAGAACGTATACTATAGGAGGGTAGTACATCTCAGACATTTCAAAAATGAACTATAAAGTCCAGAGTTCAGAAAATAAACTAAGTTCAGAGCGGACCGCTTCCTTGTTCAGCGGAAAGTCGCCCTATATCTTTCGGTGAAAAGTCACCTAGCCGGGCCACGGCATTTTGACTTTTCAAAAATGAAATATATATATATATATATCCAACACGCATAAACGCGAGTGTGGACAATGCAACTTATGTATTGATGAAAAACTAGCTATACATCAAATGAAGGACAAAAATCACAGGGTTTCGTGTACATAGACGGCTCGATCATTTATTCCAAAAATGATAACTAAGTCGAAGACAAGCATTTAACTTCTATTATATGAAAGATAATTGTCATAGAATTACTTGTGGGCTGAAAAAAATTGAAGAAAAAAAATTGTTCATTGTTTCAAAATGCAACAAAACTGCCAAATTAAGGGAAATTTGGCTGAAAATCCAAGATGGCGGTCGTTAAACTATTGTTTTTCAGGTGCTCACAAAAATAGTCATCAGAAGAAAACTAAGTGGAAGACAAGCTATTGACATGTTTTATATGAAAGATAATTGGATAAGGATTAATTTAAGACTTCAAAAATTGAAGAAAAAATTCGTCTTCGGTTTTGAAATCCACAAAATCTAGGAAAATTGGTCTCAAATCCAAAATGTCGGATATGCAATAAATGATCAGGGCCGAACCCTGTGAAATCTGATCAACAAAAAATCAGACCTAATATCAAAATGTCGCCATAATAAGAAAACACCCTGCAAGAAGAAGAAATGAACACCTTTGTCGGGTTTGCCTGAATTAGCGGGAAATGCATTCATCGTGCGATTCTCTGGACGCATGCGTTTACACCCTCACGCACACCTTTCTTGCGTTTAGCTTCACGCAAGAACACGCATTTTTCCTCGCGAATCCAGACAAAACAAAACTACGCTCATTTGTCTGATGAATGCCGTTCGGCATGAAAATGCCATTAACAACAGCTGAAAATTCAATGTTTTAGCGAAATATGCCATGGCTCTACGTTGCTTTTAGTATCGAGCCCTCTACGCTGGAATTGAAAATATATTTAGTTATATATATATTATATCTATATTATATATATAAATATTAATTACTTGAAATGAAGTTCCCATCGATCGTGAACCCATAAGATAGGATCGCACCATTTTTGTTATATATTGACACCACGCGCTTTTAAATCATACTCTCATGTGTCCACTAAAGTGCTAATTAACTTTTTCTATAAACTCTAAAACCAATGGTCATAGACCGGCGATATACATTTTTCAGAATCCTGTGACTAGACGGCACATATGGCATATATTTCAACATGGATTGAGTAATTTAAAGGTTTGACCCCTGTTTAAACTTAAATTGGGCCCTATTGAAAAGTGACACCACAATTTGACGCCGCTAACCAAGGGGTGAAGCCATTCAAAACCAGTTCGTCCCGTGCTGGGCTCTGACATTTGAATAGGCACGGAATAATTTTAGTTTGGGTGGCTTGTATCCACACATAACGTCGTCTTTAAAAATCCATCGTCTCGCATGTTTTGCCGACCACAAGAAACCTAGAGTACCAACAATAGAAGCAATGGCTGCCTCCGCTTCTCCACATACTGTGGGTGCCGCTTTGCATAACACTAATCGGTAGTGTACAAATTGATGTTGTGTTAGAGGTGGCCAGGTGTATAATAGTGCACCTGGATCAATGTGCTCAGATACTCTTGTTTCTCATAAGGTAATGCGCGCTTAGGTGAAAAATGTATTCATTGAGGCGGCGGTTATTTAATCAGACGACTGACGTGTCATTTCTTCGTTGTGTGGCCATGGTAGGACAAAATTTAACCACCAATAGCACCCAACCTCCACCAACTTATTTTTGCCGGTTGTTTGTATCGAAGTGACATTATGTGTATTACAAGCACACAACTATAGTCTGATTTTTTATTCCTGTCAGTAACGCATATTGACGAGTGTACAAATTTATTGTGGAGGGGCAGTGTGTTAGATCGAAAAATACAAAGCTGAATGCTCAACTTTGTTCAACTAATAAGATTTATTTAACCCATTGGACATGACTTTTTTTCGTATCGAATAGTATAGGCATCGTTCCAGATTCAATGAACATTGTCGTGAAGTCTGAGACACGCCTATCGATTCCTTTGTTTGGCGTCAATCAAAGAACAGATTAAAGTGTCCATGACATGGCATCAAGGCTGGTGAAGAGGAGGATTGGCCACTTAAATATTGTAGTATGTTATGACTGACCAAAATTCTCAGACTACTTAGATAATGACAAGACCATCTAGGTATTAAACAAGCTTTCCAAATATTATTTCTAGAACAATACGAATAAAATATATATTCTAATATTCCCTTATGACGTCAAGAGCTTTAGTGAGTAATAATTACTTATTCGTATCATTTTATTATGTTAAAGTTTTGTTCAAGTTTGGTGTTTGGAATTATTCAGTGCATTGGCCTTGTATTATTTCTTCGTGATAAAGGGACATTTTTTAATTACGGCCAATAATCTGATCTGGTTATCGTGACATGAATTTCTATTGTATTGAGTAGGTAAAGCATACAACCTCTCAGAAAGAATGGGAATCGTCGACACGCCCCAGAAACTTTTAATGAACTGACAAATAAAAAACCCACTATATAATATTCCCGGCAATATTCAAATGTCAGCGCCCAGCACGGACGACTGGTTTTGAATGGGTTTCACCCCCTTGGTCCAACCAACAAACCCACAAAACAGTACGTGCAACGAATTCCCACGGGCGGTGACCGCACTTGTTTCATGACGTATAAAGCACAAAATACTTATCCTCTTTCACAAATGAATAACTCTTGAGCTTATATAGTGCGTGTTCTATTAATATTGACCGTATTTTCTATCATTTATTCGAAAAGAGAAAGGCAAAAAAAAAATCATGAAATAAAGGTTGCGGGGCCAAGCTTTGAGTTAACAACTTTGTGCAGAAGCAAAATCGCGCAACTCTTGCTAACTCATTTCTACTCAATTAACCACATTTCGGAAGAAAACTGTGGTCAACGACCTATATTATAATGTCAACTTGTTAGTTATTGTGAAGAGGGTGGGGTAGTTTACTCAACCCGAACCGTGGAGGTGATAAGCTGTGATAACCTGTTGCAACCCACTTGTAGAAGTATGACATTTTACAAAAAAAAATGGTACCATCAGAAAAAATTTGGTTAAATATGAATTTCAAAGAATAGTCAGTTTAACTTGGCATCATATTAAAGACGTCAGGCTTTCCATGGTGTTTGTTTCATCTTCTTTTGCTTTTGTCAATCAGAGATATCATCAATTTAATGCGTATACACCAGAATCGACTTTGTGCCACTTTTAATGCATGGGCAGAGTTGCTTCGCCCAGTTATGCCTTGCTGGTCTTAAACCTCAAAACAAGATTGCAACTTGAACAAGAGAAACAAACACAGATTAGTAAAACAAAAGAGTCTAGTTTTTACGACAACAATTTTAATAGTAAACATAATCATTCAATGATAATATCATCTTTTCACAATAAATAATAAACAATACAACTATTTATTGCACGTCATGAAATGGAACTTTGAAATTTATTTTCAAAATTGGTATCTGTTAAAATCATGCCAGAAGGAATGTAATTGCAACCAAAATAACACTCCAATCCAAGAAATGGTTTAAGAATATGCACTATCTTTGTGCATTTGCTAATTATTGAAGTCAATAAAAATTTGAATTTGGAAGCAAAGTATCAAAATGTTGGTAGGAATTTGCTTTCATGATACTTCACGACCATAAAAATCCCCTACAGGTTGTTGTACGACGGCTGTACGCTCATGGTTCTATTCTAACAAAGAACAGATGTCGAATGTATCCACTTTATCTTAAAAGCCAGACAGAACTTCTACTGATCATACTTCCACATACGTAACTTTTAGAGTTTCTTTATGAAGTTAATCCCTTTTAAAGATGTTCTATATGCTCAAGTGTGAATAATTATGTTTAACAAATTCATTTTCACCGTTTGCACTCAACAGAAAGTGGCACAAACTTGAATTTTGTGTTCCGCAGTAAACTGAGTTGATTTCTCGATTGAAAACAAGCAAATGAGATGAACAAAAAAATTCCCTGGCAAGCCTGGTTATTTTCTCTTTAATGTGATGTACAATACGACTGATTTATATTGAGATATATATTGAAAAAAATAGGTTTTTGATTGTACCATTTTTTTTGAGACAGGCTGTATAACAATGGCTCGCATACTGGGCTGATTGTTGAATAGCTTATGGTTGGCCGAAGGTTATAATAATAATAATAAAACATTTACAAGCGCTCTATTCCTAAGGCCAACAAAGCGTTTCAAAACAACCATAAAAGAGCAAAATTACAATTGATAAAAGCTAAAATACAATCATACTGTACACAGAAAACATCAAACCTGTACCAAGCGCCACCTAAAAGCATATACAAAACACGCTGCATTATGAAAATACCCATGAACATATCATCGAACAAATAGAAATATTAAAAAATTAACATACAAAAAGCTACGAGAGAAGTAATGAATTAGCTAAACTGAAAAAGGTGTTTTGAGTGCTTTCTTAAACGCAGAGGCGAAGAGCAAACTATACCTTTTTAATCCTGAGTAACGAAACAAATACATGGGTGTACAGTTAACCACAATTTGAACATGATTTCAAATTTACCCTTGTACTAATTTTACCTTTATTTTACAAAATTTCCAAAATTTCCCAGAGGGTAGACCAAAAATACTGTTTCAGCACCCTTCAAACTATAGAAAAACATCTTCTCCAACCAGTCTTCCCCACATTTATAGAATCTGATTCTCTTTATACCTACTAGATGTATTTTAGTGACGGGGCGGTGGCACTATTTTCAAAAGGACGGACAGAAATTTGGAGTTCCGTTTCCAGTTCCGTCGTTAAATTACAGTCGGATTATGCCGATTCTAATTACAAAATCGATTTTTTATGTAAATAGCACTTGTGAGCACCACCATTCTCGGTTAGCTTTTTACTGACAATTACCAACCACAACTGTTCAAAGCTCGAATTTTAAGATTGGGGGGGGGGGCCGCTCTTCATAAAATGTGCCTGTTATTGCTTTAACGGGTGTTCCTCGTCCGTTTAACATAAACATTAAAGAAGTTGATTTTCAAACTCGGCGGGTTTAGAATAAGAAAATATTGTTAATGATATAGAAAAAAAAAATCAGAAGTGTTTGTCACGATTTTGTTTTTACATAGCAGAGCAGATTCGTGACAAATTGTCGGCAATTGTGCATTGATAAACAACTCTCTGAAATTTGGCGTAGAGTTAAGGCACACCAAACTCGAATAAATTTTCTCATTCTTTCACGGTAAGGGGCATGACTGGGGAGGGCTTAAATTTGCTCATGTGTGTAAAGTATCCTTTTAGGAAATGGGCTCAATACAATAGTGCCCTAAAAGGGATACCACAGCTGTCGCAAAATGCGTTTAAAAAATAAAATATTTATATTAAGCTTTATCCAAATGTGGCATTTTTTTTTTTTTTTTTTTAAGATTTTGGGTGTTTTACATTTTTGACAATAGATCATTGTTGGGCGATACTTAACCTGAGCTGAATAAGCCTAACAGAGATTTCGAGCATAGTAATCACTGGATTGTTTGGCAGCGTGCAGCGTCTGGTAACGGTATTTTGTTGTACGATAAGGTGTTAATGTATGCTGGTCCTAAGAACAATTACATTCATGTTAGGTCATGAATTGAACACACAATTGATAAATTGCCTGACCTACAGTTACCTCGCTCACCACAATGGATACATCACAACATTGCTGAGATCCTGTTAAGGTTCATTCATCTCAGAATTAACAAACAAAAATTTTAATGTTATTTCTCTTTAAATGCAGAAAAGAAGCCCCCACTTTGCGTGTGGCACCCGGTTTCGGAAAACATAGCTTAGGGCATACATAACGACCCCCATTTGTCAATAGGTATTATGGAGAAGGAATTTGTTTATGTTGAAAAACAATTACTTTCCCGTTTCCAAATACTATTTTTAAAAATAACAAAACACAAACAACTCACCAATAAAGACAATCGCCCCTGCTACAAACAGACATCTTTTTTATTTTATACTATGCTATGAGAGGCACAAATGTGGTTAAACGTGGGGGTAGAAAAAAACCTATTTGCAATTGTCTATGCCCATCAACTTTTATAACCTTGTAGTTTAAGACCACTATATTTCCTCTAACCATTAAGTGAATAACGCTGTATGCACTCACTTTGGTGTGTGGGTGGTTCGGAGACAGCGCAAAACAAAACAAACAACAAAATTCACAAACAGTTTTTTTTTTAATGAAACGGGGTGTATAATAAAGAAATAAAGTGTAACTTTATTAGCTCTTGAGATAGGACACGTCATCTTTGAGTGCCATTAAGGCGGTTCATTGGCATTCGTAATGATCATTAGAATGCATTCAGGAAAGGCATCTTTGTATTCTGTTTTAGAGAGCTTGTTCTTTAGCCTGGGATCTTTTCAATTATATATCTGTTTTATATATTTTTATATATATTATATACCAAAGTAGAACAGATACAATGTGAAAATTGATTACTTAACAACAGTGGAGGAAAAGAATCAACTAATGCTAGGATCTCCACTGGATAACTAATAGGAAAGGTATAAGAGTTGACGGCCGTCATAATAAGGTAAATTAATAAAGAAAAGATGTCAAAGGATTTTGTTTCAAGCTCAGTGGACTACATTTCATAAAATTATGTACATAAATTACGAATTCCCGAAAAAATAAGACAATTTGATGTAAAATTACCAAAATCGAGGCATTTTAATTTTTGCTTTTTTGACATACGAGAAAACGGGCGGATTTTTCGCACACGGCTTCATTGATCAAAAGCGCCAATTTTGTCTCTACTCGGGAAGGTCAACAAAGTGAAGACCAAAAACATCGTTGTTGACTGAATTGTTATTGCTGACACGTAATATTGATGGATTAATTGAAAGTAATAATAAAATTTGAAAATAAGTTACAGAAGACCTATTTTGTTTCATTTCGTTTGTGTTTAATTCTTATGATATAAAAGCACATCGATCGCAGTTATAGGAAGTGGCAACACTGCGATATGATGGTTAAAACAACGCCGTAAATTATGGATGGTCATCACTTTGACGTAACCATTGCCTGCGGTGTTGATTTGTCGGAATCGTTTCGAGTAAGCTATGGGCGGCAAAATAAAAGGGCAAAATACTCAACATTAGTACTGCAGCACAACCAGTAAGGAGAGGGGTACCAGGGCCGAATAATAACATTTGTCATCATAGCTCAAATTTATCGTAGGGAGTGGACTCCATGAAAATAGGTGATGACAACATCGAAAATGGTGGCAATTTTGAATACGACGGCCATTTTCCAAAGTGGAAGCCATCTTAAAGGCAAAAACAAAACCCTAAGAAAACGTTTTGGTCGTAAATATGTTTTTTTTGGTAAAGGAGTTCAGTAAAATTATTTCCAAAACTGGTAAATAAACTATTGATGTGCGATATTTTCAAGATGACATCTTATTGACACCATCCTGACATCTTTATAATTATAGCTAGGAAGATGATTGTGGGGTCAAATTAAAGAGTTTCTGGGTCAAAGAGTTCATTAAACCATTTTCAAAACTGTCAGATGAAAATAAAAATGGACGTTTCCATACGCCACTATCTTCAAGATGGTCGACATCTAAAAGGCAAAAAATCATTTATACCTCATGCTATACAACATCTAGGATGACGATTTTGGTGACAAAAGTGCATGTTGTAGGTCAAGGATTTCAACAGCAATTTTCAAAACTGTCAGTTGAGTCGTTAGTCATTGTATTCATGGATCAACGATGTAACACCAAAAGTGACACTTTGACCACTCTAATGTATTCATCCCAAAACATTTATTGGAATTGCATTGGAATTTGATGTTTATGCCCGTACTACTTTAATATAAAACCCTTATTGTTTCTTTCAGATATGTCAAGAGTAAAATGGACGCGAATTTCACACCATTAAATGACCTTGGTCACGTTGTAACACTGGCGGTGTTAAATCGTTTGGGGGGTTTCGTTACTATGGACCCTATGTCGCGACAGAGTTAGGGACAAAGTCCCACGGAGGAGTAACTGAGGGGGATTTTTGAGTTGGTATTATTATCAAGCATCGGGGTTAATATATTTTATCACTTGAGACATTCAGCCTCCGACAGTAGCGTAACTCTAACCCTCTTGGGTACTTGTATTAGACATATTGGTCAATCTTGGAAGACAGTGCATATGCAAATAAACATCACTTTCATTATTCTTCTTAAGTTTTGGAAAAGTTTATCTTTTATCACAATCTTTGACCAGAAACACTATTTGACACCAAAATCATTTCTTCATAGTGTTATATAATAAGAAATTACGGTTTCTAGATGAGATATCAGCCATCTTGAAAAAATAGCTTGTAATAAATTGTCATGACTAAGACAATCCTGGCAATTGTATATTGAAACTCTTGACCCAGACAACATACATTTTGGACACGTAATTCGCATAGTAGCCGGTTTACCTTTAAAATGGCCGGCCATTTTAGAAAATGTTGATTATGCGGAATTGCCAGCACTTGTAATTTTGTCAACACGTATGTTCGTGAAATACACTACCCAATGATCGATTTTTAGGTAGATGCCAAATGTTATGATCCGGCATAGTTGGTAGAGATCTAGACCCTTTTTCGCTCATGCTGCAGCACTAACAAATGGGACAATTTTCAACTATTTTGATTTATATGTAATCTACGACTTTACAGATTTCCATCCATACCAAATTTCCCAAACATATTCAGAATATGACCTATTTTTCAAAACTTTACAACATACAAGATGAGCATTATGAAACGGTCCAGGGAAAAAAGTAAGTGAAATTGAATGCGGGAATGACAACGAGCAAAAAATGAAACTTAATTAATGACGCCATAAAGGCAAGAAGAGATTTATGCACCCAAATATTGTGTCCATAATAGTATTCATGTAGGAATAGACACTCAAAGCATTTCTTACCTTGTATATTGATACAGAAATGTCTAAAAGAAAGAAAAAAGGTTGATTTGATTGCTTATATTTCAATAAAAAAACATTGTCTGAATTTCGTATTTGCTTTTTTTTTTATATTCGAAATTAGAAAATTTATAAATTTGTGTACCAAAAGAATATACATTTCCAGCTTAAATCCTTTCAGATGGGGTATTTTTGATGAAACTATACATTAGAGCAAAAAATAACTTTTGATTTTTTAGGGCACCCTGATATGTGAAATCGCTTCGTTGCCACCTTTAAGGGAGTACGAAATGACCGAAATGCCTGCCCTGTTGCCCTATATAAGCATAATAATATAACATAATATAACAATAAACAATAACTCATTCATAACCTTTAAAGCGCCAGATCATGCCTAAAATCGCGTCACTTCCATGGTGCCTAAGATCATTTCGCTGCCATTCAGTGGATATCGTTCCCAGAGAATCGTCCTTAAGATTGTCTTTCTTGTAGAACAGGTTCTTTTTCTAAATTCTCGAAAAATACGGCTTAATAAAAATACATTTCATTCTTTCAAACGTGCTTTGATACGAAATAAAGATCTACGGGATAAATTACTTTCTTGTCTAAACATTTACCTTATGGAATTAATGATCTTTTAATCTGTTTTCGGAAACTACGCAACTTTATTTTCGGACCAAGATCTTACTTAGAAGCAGTGAGAATTCAGAATAATGATTTATGAACAAAAACTTCTCGGAGGAAAATCTACATTTGGAGAAAATTTGAAATTTATTTTTCATAAGGGTAAAGGTGTAATATTGATGTTGTATTAGTCAGACCTGAGCATTAGCAATACTTTGACTTTATTTTACAGAGCATGATGACAACGAAATGAGTGACGGTTGTGATTCAGTTACACCGGGAGATACCCCAGGTAGTTATCATATGAATAATTGTGTCTAATGATTTTGGTGAACCAAGGTATATAGTATAGAATACAACTATTGTATATGCAGTTAAATCACGTCTTAGGACACCTGAAACGACTGATTGGTTCCCCGTGAAGCTGGTGTTCACCAAGGTGTCCTCTTAATGTATCGACCATCCAGAAAATCAAAATTGATAGTGTAAAATCGCTTGCGTAAAATAATCATCTAGCGGCTGCAACCCAGATTCCATTTACAACGCCATGCCAGAAGTCTTTATCCCTCATTAGGCTAGCACGATTCATCTTGCTTCTTCACAGTGGTGGCGACTTTTGTTTGGTCCTTTGTCATTTTTCACTTGGATTTTATCATTTTCATTTTTTACTTTAGGCCGCCCTGTTCGAGGCAAGATGCTCCTACCTATCTAGATTGTTAGGTGTGAAATGGGCCGGGCGACACGTTTTTGTGTCTGATCCCATAGCATTATTATTTATGTGCTGTGATACTTACAACCTAGCTTACCGTGACCACAATCTTCTTAGCTTTAATGTGAGGTGTTGATGTTGGTCGCAGAATCACTTGGTCATTGAAAAATTTACGATTAAAAAGTGAAAGTCGCCCAGTCAAACTTAATTTATCGCAGCCGCCGGCCATTTATTTTGTACCACACGGGTGACGGGCTGTCCCCAGAATTAACTGCATTATGGCAATCATGCCTTATAATGCAAGCGGCCTATGTAAAAGACACAATGATAAAAGCTAAGGCCAGATGCATTATAATGCATGACGAATCGTGCTATCATTAGGCTAGGAAGGTCCTCAGCCGATGTAGTTAAGAGATCTGCTTCCTCTCTCCAACATATTACATCAGACACAACTTTGTCCTCAGTGCGACAACAGTGGCCAGCAAAGCGACTCTATGTTGAGCCACAGAGTAGCATAGATGGGACGGCTCCTTTTTGTTGTTTTTTTCCTATGATCACGCCATGAGAAGTTATGTACCCTCATGAAAGCCTGGTATGTGTATGTGTTCCATCAAGGCGATCTTGAGGCTCTTTCCTTTGAAAAAGTGTAAAATAAACCACGTGCTCTATGTCGACGATCTTGCGTTGATAGGTAATAATGTGTCTGAATTACGTTAAGGAATGGGGTCTTTCTGTTATTTACAAAATCAAAATAATTCTGTTTTTAACCGGGGTGGTTAACGTAATTGAAATAATGTATTTCAAATTGTGTGGATATCTCCCTCGTATTCCATGGATAACATCAATAGCTGAAATCAACTCTTAATGAATGAATTTTCCCTAAACATTCAAAACTGTTCCGAAACACTTATTTGAAGATTGTGATATTTTCAAAGAAATCTTCGCTGTGCCTATGACGTTAAAGGTGTCGTCCAACAAAGACAAAAATCGTACACACTTAAATGAAAATGCCCCTTAAAAAGAACTCGAATTTCATGCACCACCACCACCACTGCCGCCGCCATACGCCACCACCACCACCACCACCACCGAGTCATGTTTTTAGCTACTGCTTTCACAAATTGATGATTAATACTTTTCTTCTATCGCAGATGTTGTTCCAACCAAGACTGCGTTAAAACCTCCACCAAAACCCCCACCAAAACCCACAACAGGTAAATCTTTTCAATCATGTTTATAAGCTATTGTTCTCTACTTATACTCAAAACATAAAAAGTCATCTTTTTGAAAAATTCCTCAATTTGTCATTTTACTTAATGGGTGTTTTTACAATCTAATACTAACCACCAAATTGTTATTTTTTTTTCAAAAATTAACTGAGTGTTTTTTTGTGTAAAGATATCATCAGTCATGTTTTTAGCTACTGCCTTCACAAATTGATGATTAATACTTTTCTTCTATCGCAGATGTTGTTCCAACCAAGACTGCGTTAAAACCTCCGACAAAACCCCCACCAAAACCCACAACAGGTAAATCTTTTCAATCGTGTTTATAAGCTATTGTTCTCTACTTATACTCAAAACATAAAAAGTCGTCTTTTTGAAAAATTGCTCAAGTTGTCTTTTTACTTAATGGTTGTTTTTACAATCTAATACTAACCACCAAATTGTTATTTTTTTTTCAAAAATTAACTGCATGTGTTTTTGTTTAAAGATATCATCAGTCATGTTTTTAGCTACTGCTTTCACAAATTGATGATTAATACTTTTCTTTTATCGCAGATGTTGATCCAACCAAGACTGCGTTAAAATCTCCACCAAAACCCCCACCAAAACCCACAATAGGTAAATCTTTTCGATCATGTTTATAAGCTATTGATCTCTACTTATACTCAAAACATAAAAAGTCGTCTTTTTGAAAAATTCCTCAAGCTCTCTTTTTACTTAATGGTTGTTTTTACAATCTGGATACGTTTGGCCTGGGACTACTGTATACTAACCACCAAATTGTTTTTTTTTTTCCAAAAATTAACTGCATGTGTTTCTGTTTAAAGATCTCATTAACCCCTGTTAGCCCGACCTCCAACCACAAAGAAACATTTTGTTAATATCTCAACAAATGATAAAAACTTGTATCATTTCTGGACAAGAGCACCGTCTTATTTGATCTTGTGAATGTTTGAGTTTGTAAGCAGATAAATAGCCTCTTGTGTACTGACATTGACATGCGTACATGCGTTATCTCTAAATGTTTCATGAAAGTCTTTATTTTAATATCAAAGACAAACATGAAGTCGTCCAGAACACATTTTCTATTTATTTTTTTACTGTTTTGCTTTCGTTATCCAGGAAGATCTAAGGTAAAGGCCCAGGCTGCCCAGCTCGCCAAAGCTTTGGAGATGCACCCCTTGAATAAAATGCGAAGGGATAGCGAGGCTTAGAGGGCTCAATAATTTTACAGATTTATGACATTTTTATGCATTTGCTATGGAACAAGCGAGACCAATTAAGCTTAAAAACTTTTTGAAAGTAGAGTACGGCGGAAGTTGTAACAAGAAGAGTCCTTAAAAAGGACAACCTGCTCTAATGAATTTAGCTTCCGACTTAAAGGACCTGGCAGGATAAGCAGAGAGAAGCGCCTTCAGTTGTCACATTGCGTTATCTGGTACCCATTTTGACATATTTAAGAGGAAAGCATGAATACCTCATGAAAACCGAGTCTTATGCACATGCGATATCGCAAAATGACAATTCATCAGCCTAGTTACAACTATTGAGGGCGCTTCTCTCTGTTTATGGCTTATCCTGCCAGGTCCTATACTTTTTCTTGTTTGAAGTATGAAGTGACGACGCGCGCGTATATCCAGTGCCGCCTTTCAGTTGCAGTGCGCTTGTGCTTTGCGTACGCGCGCACGGAAAGTCGGTACAATGTATACGCCCGCGTCCTTCGTACTTCGAGCTGGACAGAGTATTTTTTTATATAGGCTTGTTATATTATATAGCTTAAAAATAGGGCGTGATTCAATGATATATACCACTTTTAATATTCAATCATACATATTTTAGTTAAAAGAGTTATAATTATCAGATTGATGATGATGATGACAAGGATTTTGCATTCCTCTCCTTGTTTTACTCAAAGTCTCTTTTAATAGCCACGAGTTAGTGGTTATTCAGCTGTCTTTTCCAGTACTGAAAAGATTCTTCTTTTTGTTCTTAATTTAATGATAGTAAACATGTTAATTGAAAGTCGAATGGACGCAAACACAACACATTAATGATTGTAGAGTGGCCTGCATATTTTATATGTACCTATACATTATTTTACTATTTAAATTGACACTCTACATTCGGAAAAAGGCGGCCCCATTTTTTACAGCTGCTTTTGCAGCATTATAATGCATGCATGTATTAATTAACACCTGAAATAAAACATAAGCTAAAAATGACGTTTTTATAGGTGTGATAATCAAATGCGTCTTTTTCTCATTCAATAGTAAAGTGGTTACTCAATGGTAATACATAATTGACTAATTATATGATATCTATGTAAGACAACCTAATGGAGTGTATCATGGAGTAGGGTATATGTAGACAAACTATGGAGTTGTATCATGAGTAGGCTATGTAAGACAACCTAATGGAGTGTATCATGGAGTAGGCTATCGTAAAGCCCCCTAATGAGTGATAATGGAGTATAGCTATGTAAGACAAACTAAGTGTGAGTGTATCATGAGTAGGCTTGTAAGACAACTAATAGATTATGGACTACATGTGTGCGTGCATATAAAGAGTTTTTTTTAAACTTCGGTTAAATTTTTTACAACACTTAATTGAGAGTACCTCATTAGATTCTTCAATATCGTGATATGATCCCTAATCTTCACGTCCTTTTCACTAGGCCATGGGGGCTGTCGTATCACTGGTGTTTGAAAACAAGTTAACAGCCTCAAATTTAATTACCGAGGTCAGGTGGAGGCACAAAATATTTTCGCTAGTCTCTTCACACTGCGCCTATAGGTGTTCACACCACTAAGACTGCTCCATTCGTTCCTGTACAAAGGGAAGGGGAAAGTGGCCTGGTCTAGCGGGTAGCAAGCTTGCCTCTGGAGCTAACACTGTAAACTGAAAAAGTCTTGAATTGGAAAAATCATCTTGATTTAAATACCCAGTACAATGAGGAATTAACTTTTGTTGCAGCCATGCAATGCAAGACCCCAAATCAATGATATTACAAAGGTTTTTATAAGCTGATACAATATGCCTTATATATGCTGCACCCAGGCAAAGTGAAATCTCTTTGAAATCTTAAGCCTCACCCAAGCTAAACAGTTGGGGACTCCATCGTGAATGTCAATCTGATTGATTCTTTGATGATCGGATTTGGGTCTTGAATTCATTGTCGTATTTTCTCAGGGGTCTTGAATAGGATTTGCAACCAAAGTTAATTCCTATTGTAGGTATTTAAATTCAAGATGATTTTTCCAATCAAGACATGTTCAGTACAGTGTAAGGGTCCGGTCGACTCTCAGTGGGACCACTTGCTGAGATTAATCGGGGAACCAATTGGGATTTTAATTTGTATAACAGATATGAAAAACTGAAGGCCAACTTCGCCCATGGTTCATTTCAAATGGACAAAGGAACCAGGAAAGTTTGCACTTCCCATCCGGTGTGTGTTCGTGTAGTTTGTAGTGTTTGAATGTTGCAATATATGGCGCTGTTTAAGCGCTGGCACCTTCAAGTTGCATTGTTTATGTTTAGTATTATAAGTTGTAATGTTCTCTTGCAATTTGGCCTACAGGCCCCCGATTAGATTTGAAAATAAACCTTGATTATTAAATGGCCGATTATGAAAACGTCCTTTTCTCCTCAATGGAACATCTCAGACCTAAAGCTAACATTCTACTTGAACGGTATGCATATCTCCTACCCAATCAATCTATGAAATTCGGGTAGTTATCCCCAAAAAATTTTCGAGCTCCTGGACCCACGAAGACTAGCATGCCCCGTGGACCCTGGAGGTCAGAGCACGTTTTCAGTCAGGTGTTCCCTGAAGATAGACGGGTAAAAATGGTTTGTCGGATCAATGACAACCTTTTTTGATAGTCTGTACCCGATTTTATACCTTATATTGATAGCAACCATGATTTGCAACCCAGGTCTCGCAATTTCTCTCAGGTTTTAGGGTATACTTAGGTGAATCATAAGGAGTTTTAAAACTTTCCGTGAATCTTTTTACACACACTTTAATTGAGAATAACTCCTAACTTCAATCTTGGTATGATTCCTAATCTCAGTCTTCCTCTAAACTTCATGTAGTTTCCATTTCAGTAAAATTTTTGTCATTATTCATGCTTTGGGGTGTCCTATAAGCGATAATATCGGATCCTAAGCATGATAAGATAAAATTGGATGATTTGCGCACAATATTAATTGCGTCTCGGATGGTTTTAAAATATTGGGCTCGGACTGCGTCTCGCCCAATTTTTTGCAACTCACAGCTCGACCATCAAATTGGGCTGGATGAATCAATCCAATTTTATTTACCAAAGTAACTCCTTACTATTCAATCTCTTGGTATGATCCTTAATCTCAGTCTTCCTCTAAACTTTTCAGTAGTTTCCATATCAGTAACAATTTTTATCAAATGCTTAAGACTATTTGTGTAGTAATACTCATTATGCTTTTACAAACGGGTGAAAGCAACTATAGTCCGGCGGGGCCATAGTCCGGCTCCATAGCGATAACGGAATTAGGCGTGAAACTAATGCTGCGTGAAGAGTCTATGAATTGAGTGTCCCATTCCTACCGGGTAGCCGGACTCTAATTACTTCTACCACTGCGTTTCAAATGATAACAAGTAAAGTTTCACATTTCCCACCCCCCCCCCCCCTTTCAACACAAGGAAACTGAGATATATACCTCAATATTTCGATGAGTACTGCACACATCTTCATCAGGACTCCTCCTGAGATGTACTGATGGAGTCAGCTCTTATGCTTGACCGAAGATGACCTTTGGTCTGATAAAAGCATAATAATGCAGGAAGTTCCAAGCCCTGGTCATGGTTGAGTTGAGGTTAAAGTTTCTTAATTTGGATGGCCTCCCGTACTTGCGGGGAGGGAAATTCTCTGTCCTCTCTTTCAAAAACCTTTACATTTTTCCCAGTCAATGTTGCGAGAGGCAGGGGGGATGTGTTCAGATAGAGCAGATGAAGTTCTGCTGGGGACTACAGAGTTATGTTCTTTCGGACGCTGCCCCAATTTTCTTCCAGTTTGCCCAATGTATGTGTTCGGGCAATTGGTTACAGCAAATTTGATAAATGCAGCCAGAACGATTCACTTGAACTGGGGCTTGGTGATCAAGGATTTGCGAAGGTGGTATGGGTTTAAATGTTGTGGCAACCCTTAGGTATTAAAAACACACTGAAGCTTCTGTGAGAGTCCTTCATCAATGGAATAGTGATGAAAGCTTTGTTGCGATTAAAGGGAGGGTTAAAGGCAGGAGGAGATTTTATTATAATACGAATTTCTCTCAAAATGCACTGGATCGATTGTAGTTCACCTACCACGAACGTTCCGAAGGTTTATTGGACAAACAAGTACAAAGAAAACAGCAAACTTTGTTTTGAAATTGCCTGACTATCGTAATGTCCCCATAGAACACCGTGCTTGACTTTCTTCGTGCACGACAGAAAGTTACTAAATCATCTTAACATAAAGGACGGCGTATTTGGCTATTCCACTCAGGTGATCTAATACATTGGAAAGCATTCCAAATATGAAAAAAAACCGGGTCTCGAAAAAAATTGAGGGCGCTTCTTGCTGGAAATCTCCTCATGTCTTCTTTAACGTAGCCGTAGATGAGCAGAGTTGGAGTTGTCACTGTCGATAACCACAGTTCCCTAAGGCACAGTATGTGATGGCTTTCTTTTCCCTTTCTGTGGATTGTACAACTGCTACTTCCGCTCTGTGGGTAAGAGTTTGATGACACTAAGTTTGTGAGAGACTGAATGATGGGAATTAAAGTGCAGGTATTGATCCGTGTGTGTGGAATGTCTATGAGCCATCTTTCCTTGCGCTTCATTTGGTATCCAGGAATGCGAGTTGTCCGTCAGGCTTCTGGTTCACAGGAAAATTTAATATGTGGGATTTGAATGTGATAAACTCGAAGAAGGTAGCTGCGTAAGCTTTATTGAGAATGACAAACGTGTCGTCGAACAAAACCTCAACCATTATTATCCTTCATTATAATTTGTTTTATCAAGACCCAAAAGGTCATCTCCGGTCAAACATAAGACCGGTTGTCTCAACCAGTATATCTCAGGAGTCCTCCTGATGAAGATGTGTAAAGTATGCATCGAAATATTGAGGTATTTTCAATAAAAACATAGGCTGAAGTTAGTATTTGCTCTATAGTAAATTAGAAATTCCACAATTTTTTACCAAAAAATATTGTTGTTTTGTATTTTGAAAATTGATTAACTTATTGTTTGTAGGAGTGCGGTGGCGTAATGAGTGGAAGAGTGTAAAATTGTAATATGGTAATGTACATGATGGGTATGTAAGGAAAGTTTTAGTCTAGTATGTGTGTAAATGTATTCACTGCGAAACCGGAAGACAATTTTGTTATTTTTAGATATTTGAAACTTTTTATTGTAAAAAACTTTTTTAATTGTGAAATGTGAGATATAATAATAAAAAATAACAATTCTAATCTAACCCTTCACGTGGGGGTATGTTGATAGAAAGTTTACATTGGTGCCAAAATTTTTCTAATTTTTTTAGGGATACCTGTTATGTGAAATATCTCGATGAGATATTGATTGAGATTTGTGATGCCTGCAATGTGTTTTATCATAAGACATAATTCTGTGCTATTGCAAATATATATAGAATAATGAAGGTCACAGATGAGATGAGGTTAGAACGATCATTTGGTTTGCTAATTGTAATCGGATTTTCATTATTACACTATGTCCATATTTAGTATAACAGAAGACAGTTTTGACTGTACCTACTTCCCAATTACATGAGCCTTCATTTATTTTATCTATATCATTTTCTCGGTAACGTAAAATCACATCTCCAAGTTCTGTTGTTAAAGAAAAACCCGTTTGGAAGTTTGCCCTCTGGATTGTTTGGATCTTCAAAGTCATGTATTTGTAATGGCACCGCCGATTGATGACCTATGCGGATTATAGTGACGCCTTGTTAAAGGTTCTGCGGGGACTGATACTTTCCAAGATTTACAAACGTCCCTTGTCACATTACTTCGCGCATTGTTACCGATTTCAGAGTAGCAGGGGTCCTGCGACATTGGTGAAATTCTTGGCGTTCCCGAATGTGGAACATTGAGGTATCCCCCACACAGTCTTTGAAAGAGTGCTTCATGGATAACCAACATTGTTTATACAGTCACAGATTGATAACAATCGGATAGGTAGGACCCATCCAGTTTAGGGCAATAATGCCGTGTTTGACTTAAACACTGTGGAAACTGCAAGCTACTGCAAACAGAAAGCGGGTACAGGGAAAACCGTGAACAGCAACCAACCGTCAATACCCCCCTTAAAGTATCTACAGTTTAAGTTTTGAGTATCTTTCTTGAAATTACAAAATAAATGTATCCATCTGATACTGCATTGGACTTGATTTTCTCCCGGATTTTCTCATTAATGTCTTATTAACCTTTAATAATAAAAGGTATTTCAGGATACACGGTCACACATCGTACTATGGTGGTGAATTTGCGTTTCGTCGGACTTAATTTTGAAGGCCATTTCCTTTTCAGTCAGTCATTAAACAATTGATTCCAAACAAAGGATTACAATGCAAGAAAGTATAAACGACAATGATAGTGATATCATGACGCCATTGGGTTTCATCAACACCTTTTAGAATCTTAGTGTGATATAACAACGGCGTCAAAATAACTGGTGTAATGCGAAAAATAGTTATAATTCAGGTATAAATAAATACCTCTTTTTTCCCAATTAGTGCGTTCATGCATTTTTTATTCCTCTTCTTTACTCCATTTCAAGGTCCCATCGTTGGTAAACATTGACACATTGCTCAACCACAATGGTTTACTCCTAATACGTACCAGCACTAGCTTTGGATATATAATAAACCATACCAATGATTTACATCTAAATATAGTATGTAACTAGTTTTGCCTTTTGTATTCTAAATCTTGATACCGATGTATTGTTTACTTTAGCATATTGTGTTTGAAACCCATTGATATTGATCTTTTTACTCCCTTCTCAATAATACATTTAATAACGATTAGTGACAAACATCAAACCGCGAAAACATACGAACCACACAATATTTCACATTCTTTCACATTCTGCAAAAAACGTCAGGGCAAACCATAAAATCAATCCAACAACTCACAATTACCCGGATTTAACTAAGGAATCATGGAATTTACTTCATTTCAAATTAATTTTATTACCATATTTTGAAGCTTCATTTGCAATAACAAAACAATTTCATCTTAATAATGGTAGGCTATTCCCTTCAATCTTCAACTTTTTAAATCGCATGAAACCACCCTCACATTGCAGTGAATAAAATATCAGACATATTTGGGTCCTCTACTATCGGAGACTTCCCAGTTCAGCGACAGTTTGCGACAGTCTGTTAAAAAACACTAAACCAACAATAAATAGTGGTTTACCATTTGAACTCCTTATCTGACACCTCGGAAGATTTTATACGAGTTCATTCGTCAATTATAAGAGAAATAAAGTCAAAGGTTAAGAAGACCATTTGTAATGGTCCAACTTTCAAACTATTTGGGCAACTGCGGAAGAAAATGACTCGATGTTACCTGCGCATCCTGTTTTTGTGCTACCCTGTGCTTCGCACAGTTTTATTCAAGGTTAGTAAGGGCATTTTTCATCACAGAATGCTATAGATAAAATGAACATTACGATAGTACGACAAACGTCTGTATTAATTCCTGAATATTGGAATCGTATTATCGTACTAAGCCTAACACCTGATACGCTACAACTTGTTTAATGTGGAAAAGTTTTAAGCGTTTAACAAACAAATAGTTAAAATGCGCCAATCATATTGAAATGTAATACAAATATCAAAATTTATGATTTTTTAAATATAATTTTTTGTATATTTATTGAAATAGTCCAACACTTGAACTAAAGATAGTTCACCTAAAATGCTCATTCCAAAGTTGAGATGTATTGGATTTTTCGTATTTGCATGCGGTAAACATTTATGTGTAGTATATAGTTCCATAGGATACTGTGTATAACTAAATTTCCGGATCCGGAAATTTATAACAAGTTACGATTTTCTATATGAAGGAACCCCCGATTTGAGCTTAGCCAATTTCACACATTGTTTAGTATATGGACATGCATTAAGGATATGCAAAAAACCAATTTGTTTGAAAATTGAGGACGCCCCTCCTCGGGAAATCTCCTGAGATCCCCTTTAAGGATACTTTCAACTTCAAGTTCTGTTTTTTCTTAATTCGGAGAAAAGAATTGGCAATTTTACGTAAATTACTTGCTCTACATTCGGCTTTTTAAATTAATGAATTCCGATTTCCACGATTAAGCCAATCTTTGAACACATTTTGCCTTTTAGCATCGTGGAAGACTTCATGAAACAATAAACGAATTGGCAGACAAGAATACGCAGACATAGAGATAAGCCACTCCGAATGGCAAGACACTGAATATTGCTGAACTATTCTACTGCACACTGTGACCGTCGTTAAGAAAATTATAGGACTGTCAGTATGCCACAGTCATATGCCACACACGTCCATTACAATGTCTCACCAGCGTAATTTGATACATGTAGGTTGAACTCAATCCTAGACCAATTTTCGGTGACCATAGAGAGTTAAGGTTTATTTCACCTCTAGGATTTGTCTTCAATGAAGGTTCACGAACAAATTCACCATGTGTTCAGCGCCAGCAGGGTGTCCCTCCTCGTGACAGTGTTGGCGGAATCCAGGAGGGGTAATACATATTAACAGGGGTAACAATAAAAAATGCTTGGATTGTGTAAAAAGGTACCAAGTGTTTGTCGTGTTCAAATTCTTAGAAAAAGTATAGTTTTCTTCTTCTACCTACAGTTATACTATTTAACTTTTGTAGAGATATTACAAAACTCGTCATCACCAAAGGTCAAATTAGGCTAGTGAACTTCAATATGTACCCACCGCTAATTGCAATATACCGTAATTCAATTTTGGGTCAATATCTAGAAAAGGTCAAGACTAAAATATTAAAAGTTTCCAACTGGAAAAAGGGTGGAACATTAAAAACAGGGGGAAGGTTTTTTTTTTTGTACGGGGTCAAAAATAAGTGTTCCAATAGTATTTATTTGTTCACGGACATGTTGTTATGCTGATAAAATGATGTCTATAGTTATTAGCTATAAGGCAAAAAATGGTTCAAGGAAATCCTGGGACAAAACCAAAAGTATTCGTTTGCATCTTGAACTAAGAAACCTCATTTTAATCCCAATGTAGCACTTTTCAAGGACTAAAGATTGCCATCTCCATAGATTGTATAGACTTCCCCGTTTTGCCTGTGAAATTACAATGAAAATGTGAATAAATTTGGACACGAATGTATACTGAGGGTTAATACATGATAAGACCAGCAATGTGGCACCATTTTCTTAGGAATCCGTTCATTCTTACCTTTCCCCCCAGGGTTAATGTTCCTCATAAGGCTATTGGACTATTAGCTGTAGATAAGGCAAACGTACATTATTTTAATCCGTGGAGAACCTGCCAAATGTTACAGTTGAATACAATTTACTTTGATATTTTGACACACTGTATAAACGTCGCCCCCTCTTTTTGCAATATGGTGATTTATGATATGCTATTTTTAAATTTTTGTTTTTTCTAAGGATAATTTCACAACGTTTGTTTTTATTGTAATGAGTGGTGATTAAGCTTTCCTTTTATTGCCTTAACTCTTTCAATATTGCGTCGAGTCTTGAAAATAGTCTCAAAATAGATCACATTTTGACAGGGATTGCAACAACAAAAGTAGTTGACACTCTTTTGTTTAGTTATCTAGATAAATAACAGATAGATAATGCCATGACCTCTATTGATTCATGAATTTAGAAATATGTTAGTACAAATTATTGTGTTAGAGGCTTTGAGGAAAATTAACATTTGAGGCTATATTAAAGATTTAAATTTCAAATTGTTGATGGCCTTTGAAAATCTTTGTCTATGAAACCTCCATAATCATATGTTGTAGGTAGTTAGAAAAACTATACCTTGGTTTAATCCTTGTAACAAGATGGGACAGTTTTGGACTTTTTATCAATCCAGCATCTAGATTTGACAAGTTTTTATAACATTCATAAACCAAGTTGTAGATAGTGGAAACTAGGGCTCGCTATACTTTATTTAATTCCTTGTAACAAAACGGCACCAGTTTGGTCCCTTTTTTGCAATCAAGGCCAAGCATTTTTTTATTTTTGAACCCTGTATAAAACCTCCTATCAAATTTTTGCAAATTTCACAAATGGGCCCACGCTAACTTTTTCCATTGGAACATCCCTGAAAAATGAAACATTCGCTCCTTCTACAGTCATGGAAATGTTCCAGATGACCAACTTATTACTCTGAAAGCAAGTTCTATTAATGGAAACCTCACTGATTAATGTTTTATGTCGTTTCTTGATTATAAATAGCAAGATTGGGACGTTACATTAAGGTGGAATTTGAGTGTAAGGCTCGTCCACATTCCAGAGCTTACAAATTAGGGTTTGGTAATCTGCAAGTGCCATTCCCAAACTGCTTAAGGTGGTTAAACCTGATCATGACGAATTCCCATGTTTCCTGACGTTAAAACCCAGATTATCACTAAAAGAAAACATCTGTATTGCAGATGTCATGTCGTATCAGATGTTTAGTGTCAGATATGCCTTACAAGTGAGGGCGAAAACATCGAACCAATGATCGGATCACCCCCCTTTAATTGTTTCGGTTGTAAGTCTGTCATAGTTCTAATAATTTGCTCGCATCGTACTGAGAACAGATTAGTTTAGGAGTGTGTGTGGTGTGGTGTCTAGGTGGGGGGGGGGAAGGGGAAGTCCGAAGACACATGTGCGTATGCTCCGTGTAATTATGATATAATAACAATTCAAAAAATCGAAGAAAATATCAAAAATTCAGATTGTTGCCAGGTCTGTAACAAGTAAGCTATTTAACAACCCTACAAGTGCTAAAACGGAAAGCAACCTAGTAAGGACAGAATCCGTATTTTAGTCATACTCTCCGTACGGACACTTACTACAACACTTAATGAATGAAGGTTTCATATCTTGACAGGCTACTTCGTTCCTTTTTCGCTTCACTGTCTCGTTGCAAAAAGGTAACTTCATGGGATTTCTACAGACGCTCGTCACTTTTAAAGCTATTCCTTAAATTCAAATATTTGACTCTTTGAGTGAATCATTGATATGTCTTTAAAGCGGCACTGGACATTTTCACAAAATATGAAATTTTTTTCAATTTTGCTCTCATGCTATCTAGGCTATTGGAGAACAGAGATATATTTTACACATAAAAAAACATACCCCAAAACAGATAAGGACATGGATATGAGGATTAAGACATCCAAGTAATTTTAGGCCAAATTTTTAAGTTTTCCATAGACTTTAATCAACAATGTGTATTAGTACATGAATATTTTTGACTCGTATTCACTGATATTAAAATCACAAAGGTATAGACCGATCAAACAGTGTGCATAGCGTGTAAAACATGCATTACGCGTGCGTGTTTTTGTGTTAAACTCCATTTTTCGTCCGATCTGCTGAGATTTAACGTCGCGGCGACGCTAAATTAATAAAATCGTTCTGTTTACCCATAGGAATCCTGATTGGTCTTAATCATTTCGTAGGCCTTTTTTTTTTTTTTTTTTGTAATAACAGCATTACAACCATGCAAAAATATCGGATTTTGAAAAATCTTGAGGGCGCACTATTTTTCCACAAATGTGCCAGTGTCTCTTTAATGATCTGTTACTAGTTTAACGCTTGGTCCGAGGTTAACAAGTCGCGTAACAGTCAGACGAGGACGTTGGTCCACGACTCATTGTAGTACCTTGTAGTCGTGACATTATAATTCTAGTCTATTCAATGTTAACTTCATTTCTTATTCTGAGATACTTCCCTTTCGGATCCAAAGATTCAGGTTATTGTTTAAATAAACGCCTGGATGCCCAAAACACGCTGAAGATGAATCAAGAAAAGATAGAAGCTGTTGTTTTGGGTGACCCGATCATTGATCCATTGTTTATATACACTGTAAAAAATGAAACTTGTACAAAACACAGGCAATTTGACATGCAGGGCTGGGGCTCACTACATGCAGAACGTAAACTAACGGGAGCCGTTTTTAAAAAACTACGACGAAACCATTGCACATGTTGCATGGAACGTTAAAATAACGGCACAAAATCTCAGCTTCAACGTATTGTTGGTATTGTTGATTGTTAACAAATTAAGAATTGAACGTTATTAAAATACTCTAACCAAATTTTGACTTTTGTAGCTATGGCAATCCTACAACGTTGTTTACGTTTAACGCTGGTTGTAAAAAAGTTCTATTTCAGCAAAAAAGTTGAGAAAAAGGCAATAAACAAAGGGAAAAATGTGATAAAAATAAATTCCAAACCAGTTTATATACTTGGTTTTATATGGTAATGTACACATTCTATGTCATCAATTACTTAATCATAATATGAATAAACTTAATACTGTAACCTTACAAGATCGAAACCCGGGCCTTAAGATTACAAGTTCTAAACCATATCCACTACACTGACTTTACTGATAGCAGATGTTAAAATTAAATATATATGGTGTGTATTACTTTTTTTCAAATTCAATAAATATAAGACAAAAAAGGAGGAAAAGTGGAAGGAAAAGGGAGTTTTGAAAACTATTTTTAAAAATGATATGGAATAGATTTTTTGCATTTTTTTATGACGGTACTTACGACGTCATTAACCACATTTTATAGTTTAAAACGATTTTTATAGATAGTATGCTTACAATTAAAAACAAGTGTAAGTTACAAAAGAACGTAATGTTACGGAAAATATAATTCACGGTCAGCGTATAAATACTACCTTTTTTTCAAAATGTGTTAGTATATTTTTTAGCCATTTGTTTATTTACATTTTTCTACTTCCAAATTGTAATTTTATGTTTACGTCTAGGTAATTAAAGCGTGAAGATTATTGATTAATGGGGTTTTACGTCAATTTAAAAGGTAAAATCTGGTAAATTAGGAACATTTTTTAACAGTGTATGGCCCCCCTACATACAAAAGCCTATCACCTAAACATCCGATTACAAATTTTGAGTTGTTAAAATGGTCTAGCTTTTGGGATAGTAAAAATGTGTATTGAATTGGCCATAGGACTGTGTGTTAATTAAAGATGCTTGTTTCGATTGTGTATATTAGTGTTCTCTACTTGATTATAGAGCCTGGCACTAGCATAAAACTTACAACCAAATCCATGGTGAATAAACAAATTGTTATACTTTTGGTAAATGGGGAGGTGTTTCAGAGGGCGACAGGAACAAGCACATGCCGGCATTTCGAGGAAGTTTTTCTCGTAACATTAAAAAGGAAACATTTTTGACCTATTATCGCTGGCGGTAATGAGAAAATTGTGATCTTCTTCTGATACCAAATATTAAAATATATGCATTCTTCGGTGACATATTTTTACTTTATCTGTTATACTAGTTCCTAAGCCAAATCCTCATTTTTATTCCATCCAATTTGAAGGGGCCCTAACCTGAGATATTGTAAATTGAACGATTGAACACAAAGGATAAAAATACCCCTTGGACTCGTTTCACTTGACGGTTCAAGAAAACTAAAGGTATATAAGCCGTCTAGCATCATTGCGGGATTAATAACGTTTAAAAACAACAGAATAGTGTACAGATCAGATAGTGAATGTATTATCATGTTGACACAATCAATATATATTTTCAAACGTGGAAAATACCAGAAATTATGTTGTGGGGGAATGTGGGAACTCACTCTAAGGGGGAGAAAAATCATTGAAATTCATGTAATTTTGGAATTTGATGATGAAACTAATGCGAAAAGACGGCCCCACAAGTTTCTAATGTGGAGGGACAGTTTCACCTTCCCCTCTTCCCCACTGCCTCCAAGAGGCCAGGCAGGAAGAAACATAATGAAGAATCCAGTGTTGAACAAGATCAAAAAAGGAAAGGATGCATGGTCTATCTTCTGATGAAACCTTAGAGGAAGCTGAGACAACAAGAATGGTCCTAGTGTATAACACGTATTTCAGTGGCATTGTATAAAGTTATTTGTTGTACAAAAAAAAAAAATTATGTTCTATCACAAGGAGCCAGCACTTTTACCTGTTTTTTAATTTTTTCAATAAAGAAAGAATGTCTTGACATGATTTCATGGCAAACTGTGTTGCTATCAGGATAGCTGAAAAACTGAAAAAAAATCTTGCTGTATAGTTTTGGGGAAAGTCTTAAATTGGGGGGGGAGGAACGAGGTTGTCGAGGGGGTCGCCATCTTTAATAATAAGTTTGCTTCCGTGTACAACGATATCGCACAGGTTGCTTTTTCCTTTGCCTTTGCATGTACAGTCATCAATTAAGGACCAGGAGATATTCAGGGTTGTTGGAGCTAGCGATTCTCTGACAGTAAGTTTGAACGAAAATTGATTTTAAAACTAACACAAATACTCTCTCTAAGTCAGTTCAAGTGTTACTCCAATTTTCCATGAATTAGTTGTGTAAAGACTTTTTAGCCATTTATTGGTTTTATACATTTGGAATATTTTCACAACATCTATGTGCCGAAATTTCGCAACGCTTTGCCGAAATTTCACAATTTTGAAATATTAATTTCAAAACCGAAGTGGGGTATTATAGGATTTAGAGTAGTCTTCTATCGCATTTCTGACCTTGGCTAGATTCTGACCAAAATAATCATCAGAAGCTAAGATTATTGACTAAGGAATCCATGACAAAGAAATGCAAGGGCGATGATGCAAGGAAGATCATTTGTCGAAAACTTTGACGCAAGATTCGTAAATACTATAATCAAGAGACAGCAGTATGTTCTTATCTTAGATTGTATTTTTTAAAAATTATTTCACCCTAGGCAGCAAACGGTGCTTTGCTAAGGCTAGACTCTGCCTGGAGTTGCCATTCAATACAGAGGCGTAGCAGCAGCGCTGTAAAGTAACCAACTTTGAGGAAAATTGAACAGCAACAGCGCAATGCAAGTCGCCTAAAATCCTTTAAAAATAAGCACAAATTTGTAGCTATATAGACTATAATGTGTTTTATACAAATTTGCACTAAGGGTAGTTTGGTCTTCGTGATTTTAAAATCAAGGATCGGTGGTGATGAAAATTTGGTACCGTCTCAACAGTGCCAAGTAAGTATTTTCAAAA